>RJWJ010022746.1:0-26534 GCA_004363605.1 Indri indri | reverse complement strand
TTACAGGTGTGGTCAGTTAAGAGTCTGCTGCTCTTTTCAAGGGGAAATTGACAAAGTCGTTTTCAAATGGGCCTGTCAAAGCAGAGAAGTTTTCAATGTTTTGATTAAATTATAACAGATAAACAGAAAGGTACGCAAATCATGATTGTTCAGTTCAATGATTACCCCTAAATGAACACACTCATAGACTGCAATCAAGCTCCTTGCATTTTTTTTTTTTTTTTGGCCTAATGAGATGTCAGATATTGTAGCCATCCTTAAAATGTTTTCTTCTGAATATATTCTTATTGATTTGAGGCCATGGTTATAATCCTATTCATCACACTGAAGAAAAAGGATCTCCATTGTATCAGAAAACAATTGCTATTTTTCTCTCCCCACTGAGCATTCAAACCCACTCTGTGGGACAAGTTTTTCTCATCCACATGCATGAAGTTTAGGGTGGCTGCAGTACTTTTTCAGTTTACTCTTTAGTGATAGAGAGTTTTACAATCATTTTTATCCTTCCACAAATTGTCTCAGTTTGATAATTAAATGTCTAATTATAGTTACAAAAAGAAAATATTCCAGATTAACTGGAAATTAAATCTATTGGTTTAGGCTGACTTGAAGGCAGGAATCCCACTGTTACAGAACGGGCGGTAGGGGTCTGCTTTCCCCAACCCTATTTAAGAACTGTGTTTTCTGATTCCTCTAAGGTTAGGGTGGGGAGGAGAAGAAAAGCACTGAATGAGTGGGGAGCTGGTAGTGTCCTCGGAACTCCCTGGACTTGCTCAGCATTCAAAGGTGCTGCTGTCCAGCCTTGAGCCACGAGAAATGGCCTCATCCTCATAGCTCATTTGTGAGTTTTGCAGGACACCTGCTCATGGCTGAGAAGCTCTCACATTCAGCATCCTTGACCCGGCCATGTTTATGTCTCCACCTCTCGTGGGCCATGCGTCAGTTGAGGCCATCCTTCCACTGTAAGTATTTTGCAGGGATAAGGTCTAGGGTGAATCCGAGTTCTCTCTCACTTGGAACAGAAAAGGCTAACACGCATGCTGCCCCATTACACTCTCAGGAGTTATACCCCAGTGTACACCTATCAACAGTTTCCTTACAACCCCTCTTCGCAAATGTGTACAGGATGCACTGCTGGCTGAAGGGGACTGTAGAGGAAACAGAGGGAAAGGTTTCTTTAACAAAACACTCTTTCTAGTCTCTCCCTCCCACCCTTGTGCATCCTCAACAGGGTGATGGGCTAAGGATTTGCAAAACTAGTTTTGGGGACCCCTTTGCAAGTTCAGTCTGGTAAAGATTGCACCTCGTTATGGAGCGTGGAAACAGTGTCTATTATGCAGGTTCACTGGTGCTGAGTCAGAAAGGCCTCATAGATACTATCATTTTGTTACACGGTCTATGGAATCCTCTTGAAATCTTGCTGTGAAAGTAAATTTATTCTCCTCCTCACCTAGGTTTCACCCATAGATTTTATACACACATCATCTGTGTCATTACCACTTTAATTAGCAGTTGGAAGAAAAGGGCATGGTCAGGGAAAAAGTGCACATGGTTTCTGTTTCTCAGAATACTAACTTGTACTCAACAGGTAGCGACAGATATTACCTGTTTCTGAGCTGGCTTGATTTCTAAGTCGGCACGATTTTAGCTGTAATGCTACCTAACCACGTTATTCCATCAACATCTATGTTATGTTCGTAAGTGCGTATCATGATTTTCTTCACCTGCTTTGTTAAAATTCACAGATATTAAATATTTTTAAAAGAATTTAATTCGAAAGTACATACAAGAAACACAACGAAAATTAGGCAGTAATAGGATGCCTTTTTTTAATTAGATTTCTTGGCATGAGCTGCAGACTGAGATGCTGAAAATTGAAAAATGAAGTTTGAAGATCATTAGAAAATTATCAGTGTGAATAAAAGGCAAATTAAAAACTGGAGAGAATATTTATAACATGACAAGCAAATTATTAATGCTTTTATTATTTGAGATTCCTCACAAAATCAGTAAGAAGAAGACAATGACTCCATTAAAACTGGCAAAAGATAGGAAAAAATAATTCTATGATAAGTCCAAACTTGTTAATAACCTAAAAAATGTGAATATAAACAAAATGGGAAACCATTTTTTATCTTTCAAACTGGCAATAGTAAACCATAATACACAGTCTTGGCAAAGGTTCAAAACATTCTCATGCAAAGCTGATAGAAGACAAAAAAGATTATAGATCTCAATTTGGCAAAGTATTTAAAATACTTAAAATATGCATACCCTTTGACCAGGGTGGGGAACCTGTGGCCTCAAGACGATGTGCGGCCTTTTGACTAAATTCAAATATTACAGAAAAATTCCTTTTATTTTTATTTATATTTTATTTTTATGCACATTTTTGTTCCTCTTTTATATTTTTATTTTATTTTTAAAATGAATGTACATAAAATACCAAAGAATAAAATAAGTTTCAACTAAATAATCCTACCAGACTGACCAGCACAATTGAATTATTAGTAAACCATAAGGGCTAAATTGACGGCTGCTGCAACACTGCTCATGATTTAGTTCTAACTTGCCCTACCTGCCTGGCACCACTACTGCACAAGACTGGTTGGTGAGAGTTTACGGCGGTCAAATACGCCAGTCTGTTATCAGCTTTTGACAATGGTGCACTGTGTTTTGTTTGAAGTAGAATCTGTGAATAGGTGCACAGTTCCAACAGTATTTTTTAATTCTGTCTGCTTAACAGATCATCATCTCAAAGAAAACCAAGAGAATGTTAAAGGAAGAAAACAGCTTTTTAAATAATGATTGGGAATTGCAATATTATCTTGTTTCTGCTAATGATAAGATGATTTGCTTGCTTTGTGATACTGCAATATTAACATTAAAAAAATTCAATGCTCATCAGCATTATCACACTCATAAGGATGACAAATATTTTAAATTAGAGGAAGAAGCATCAAAGGTTGTATTTCAGAAATAAAAAGATGAAAAGCAAAAGCAAAGACAGTTTTTTCAAGCAGCGATAAGACCTCGAAATAATGCCCCTGAAGCACCTTATAAAGTAGCTCATATTCTTCGGAAAAAAGGGAAGCCATTCTGTGATGTAAAAATTGTGAAAGGATGCATTGTTGAAGTTGTAGGATGCTTAGACCCCAATAACATTTCAAAGTACAAACAACTGCCTTTTTCAAGGAGAACTACAACTGATTGGCAGCATGAATTAGCCTTCAACTTAACAGAACAGCTTCATGCAATACTTCAAAAGGAAAATATATATTTATTCAATTGCTTTGGATGAATCAACCAATACTACTAACTTGGTGCAGGTTTTATACTTTATTCAGGTCATAACAGATTTTCTTTGCTACGAAGGGTTACTTGCTTTGGCCACTCTTGTGAACAAAACACAGGGAATAGATATCTTCAACAACTTTCAAGATAAATGTCATGAAGTTGGACTGAATTTGGTAAATTTAGTGAGTGCATGTACAGATCCTGCACCTTCCATGACAGGAAAACATGAAGGGTTTATTGCACAGATAAAAAAAAAGTATTAACAGATCCAGATACTCTCCATTCTTTTTATTGTATCTTGCATCAGCAAACTCTCTGTGCTAAAGCTACTATTTTAAATGACACTTGGCAACAAGTTATAAGTATTGTTAACTATATTTGTGCAAATGCAACGAGGCATTGTCAGTTTCATAACATGCTAAAGTTGAAGGTTGAGGTATTCAGTGTGGATTTTCCCCATCATTCTAAAGTACATTGGCTATTGCAGAGACAGGAGTTAGCCAAAATTTTATCTCTGTGAGAACAGCTAGATAAATTTTTTGAAGAACAGAATCAGCAATGTGAATTATTGAAAGATGATTTCTGCAGGAATGTGGCGTTTCTGTGTGATATGTCAAATTGAAAGGACTTGAATATTTCTTTGCAAGGTAAAACTAAGTCTGTATATGATATGTGGCAAAAAATTTAAGTATTTTGAAGAAAGCTATCTTTTTTAAAAACACTTCTTTAAAAGAAGATTTCAGATGAACATCTTCCTCAATTAATAAAGGTCATTGATGAGCAGGATGATATACGCAAATCATTTAAAGAATACACAGATTTTATCGACCTATTAGTTGGAGAATATAATGAAAAAGGCTCACTGACTGAGAATCATGACATCACACTCAAATTAGCATTTTAGCCTCACCTAATTGATATCACCAAGGCACCTAAAGAACTACAGATGGAATTGATTGAGCTCTCAGTAGATGACATTTTAAAGTCATTGTTTGTTGCTAAGAATGATCCAACTGAAATGTGAAAATACGCACGCCTTCAGCAACATGCCCGAAAAATGCTTTCTTGCTTTTCAACCACTTATTTCTGTGAATCTACATTCTCCTACCTAACCCAAATCAAGACGCCCTTATGGTCACAAATGACTGATACCCATCTAGAGAGTCAACTGAAACTGCAGACCTCCATGCTGCAACCAAATATTCAAATGCTTTCGAACAAAAAGCACACACAACAAAGTAATTTAAATGTTAGTTAGCTTTAAAATTAATAAATAATTTTCATTTTTTAAAGTTATTAAGTACATAGTAGATTTTCACAAAATAATGTACATTTTTAAGTATATCTAATTGATGTTTCTTGAATGTGGTTTTATTTGATTACAGCCAAATTAATGCAGCCTTCCAACATGAAAAGGTTCCCCACCCCTGCCTTTGACCCATCAATCTCATGCCTAGAAATGTAAATAAAGGAAATAACAAAAGTTGTGTACCAAGGTTAGCTACAAGAATGTGCAGTAGTATTGTGTTTAATAGTGAAAACTTTGAAAACAAAATTAAATACAAAACACTAGATCAATAGTTGAAAGAATTTGTACTTCCTTACAGTGTTGTGCCGTCTAGCCATATGGGGAATAGATATCTTCAACATGCCATCTAGCCACTAAACTACATGTAGCAAACTAAATGAAAAACACGGGCTATTCTTTCAGAATTTGTATTTGTTAACTCTCCGCTTTGTATGGAGGACTCTTCCAGATACTAACGGTAAAGCAATGAATAAAACAGGTATTTAATAAAATGCCTAATCTCACAGTACTAACCTTCTAGTGAGTATAAGATAATTTCCGATAAGTGCTTTGATAAAAATAATGCAGAATAATGAAATAAAGTAAATAAACGAAATAATGAAATAAAGTAAAACAGATTGGAAAGAGTATATACAGTAAGATCCCATTTTAAAAAATAATTGAATGCATAGGAAAAGTTTATACACACATATAATAGGATTCTTTACTTTCAATTTTTTATTTCTTATATTTAAAAATATGTATATCGCTTTCTATATAAGACAAGTCCTTTAAAATTAAAATTTAATCTGAGGAGCATAAATATTTTAAACAATTTCTTCTATTCTTTATCTGTCTTTTTAATATTTTATAATTAACTATTATGATTTTATATATCTATTAATTATTATAAATTAAAACTCAGGTTTTATAATAAAGAAAAATATAAATAGTGGTTGGATAAGTTGTATCCCTGTTCTCTTTTATCCAATTTTGGAAATATTTATTGAGATACAATATATTCCTTACACAAATTTTTACATCCACCCACATGAATAATTATACAGTAATACAGAAATGTGTTTATGTGTCCATGTGTGTTCCTGTCTTAGTACAGTCTGTTTTTCTTCTTCTGGTTTTCTTTGTTACTTGTTTCTTTGTTACTCTGCCTTCCCCTTCCCCAGAGCAAGGTGACCCAAATTAACAAACTGGAATGTGTCAGTCTATCTTTTCCTCTCCCCTACTCCATGCTCATGTGATACTATAAACAAGCGAAGTCTAGAGGTGCAGAGGAACCCTCAACCAAGAGGTGGCAGAGGATGCTGGGAAATTCTTCACCTTCTCATCCTTCAGAATGACAGTGCTGGGGGACTTCCTGAATGATGTCAGCATTCCCAGCGGAAGTGTGCTGAGGTCAACTAGAGCAGATAGGGGCTCATGTTACAACCCCCTATTGGAGTAACTCATTCTCTCTGTTTTCTCCTTTCTGCTGAAGGCATCCCCTCCCACACCAAAGGATTCAGCCAAGTTCTTGACCCAGGCTCTGATTATCTGATTAAAATAAGATGCTATATATATTGCATATATATAATGTATACATTAATGTATATATTTTGCATCATGATTCTCTCCTTAATTATTTTTTATGGAATTCCTCCTGGTATGTTATTTCATGTGAATTAATCTCTCTCTCTCTCTATATATATATATATGTTTATGAATAGATTATGTATGTACATAATCCATTTTATTTATTATTTTTCCACATCAAATAAAGCTTCAATGAACTCTTTATGTTTTAGTACTTTGATTTCTACGGGCTAAATTGAGGAGTGAGATTTATTTGTCAAATCTATGTGTATATATGTATATATAATATAATATACATTTATAATTCTTTATAATTTTATAGATGTGGCCCAATTATTTTCTAAAAAAGGTAGTACATTTCCCACTTTTGTAAGAAAAAGTTTGAAAGTACCCTTTACCACACATGCTCACTGGAAACAGTTTTTATATCTTATTTCTTTTCAGCCTGACTGATGCAAAGTTATAAATTATTGTTACTTTTATTTACACTTGTCTGAGTACTACTGAATTTGATCTTTTTATACATTTCATGGCCTTTCAAATTTGAACTTCTATTAATCATTATGTTTAAGTTTCTTTGCAATATTTGTTCCCTTCTTTGCAAATTTGTAGCAGTCATTTTACATTATAAGTAATAACACATTGCCGTCTGCATAATGAATTTTTTCCGGCTCACATGTTTATCTACTGGCATTTTTCAGGATAATTTTGCTATATAAATGTTTACATTTTTATATAAAATCCCATATGGTAATTTTCCTTATAAAAATGCCTAGGCTTCAAGCCTATTTAAAAAGAGAATCTCTTTGACCCTTATTTTTACTCTGCTAGGTTTGCTGTAGACATTAACTCTTTTAATCTTTTAACATTCAGCACCTTTAATCCATCTAAAATTCATTTTAAAATATGGTTTAAGATTTGTGTAAGTGTAGTGTCCCTATATATGTCTTCTAGATAGTCAACTGTGGCAATACCACTCATTAAATAATCTATTGATTTTTCATTGAATTATGGTAATGCCTGTGTCTACATACTGACATCAACATCTGTTTCACTGATTTATTTCTCTAGTTTCATGTTTCAGTAATAGTCAGCTAGCTTATTCTGCATTACAAACACCCCTGAAGGTCCATGTGTTAAACCAACAAATGTTGATTTGTTGCTCATTGTGCACACCTGCTGAAGCTATTCTGAAATCCATGGTGAAATAGTCTCTATCGACATGCACCCATGGTGAACCACTCCCTTGTGTTTCTGTCTCGAGTCACACTCGGTATTCATGCTCATATTTCATTTGCAAATGCAAGCCGCATGGTCACATTCCTTTAAGGATGGTGGGAAAATACCAAAGTAGAATATTTGTGACCAACCATAATGATTACTCTTACATACAAATACACTCTAATTTTATATGTATTGTAATCAGTTCAAAAAATCCTCAGTCTTTATCACTTTGAATATTGCATTTACCACATGTGCAACCCTTATTCTCTTTCTGGAAATTCCAATAGACTCTGTTTGACATTCTTATTTAGTCCTTTATATATTTTATTTATTATTTTATATGTCTATCTCTTTGATGCCTATGCTGCAAAGAGGGCAAAATAAATTATTTTGATCTGTTTTCTTATCCAATATTTTCTTGTGTTATGTCTACTTTTTAAAAGCACACCCCCTGAGTTTTCATTTCACTTTTAGCAGTTTTTATTTGTATAACTTCCAGTTAGCTTTTTGCAAGATTCCTAAGGTATTTTTAATAAATCTGTTTTTTCCAGTATTTTTCAAAGTTTATTTATATTTCTACAGATAGTTGCTGTATCATATATGTCTGATAATTATAATTACCATATAGAAAGAGTTTTGAGTCCATTTTTTCAAGCTTTTTTTTTTTTTGACTAGAGCTTTCTCTCAAGCAATTTTTTGTGAATAATATACTCATTGAATTATTTTTTCATACCCTAAGGTTATTTTTTTTTCTCCTTTTTCATTTTGATTCTTCATTTTGAAGCTCGTCTATAAACATTTCAGTTTTCCTGGAACTACCTTCCACTATCCCCCAAGTGTCTGTTATTTCACCTGGATGTCTCTTTTCTTATGATATGCTCTTATGCCTGAAATATTTATTTTATTTGGTCTTGCAGACCTCAGTCTCCACAGTGACCAGGAAGTCCTCTGGTTCATCTATTGAATTTTATATTAAGAAAATCTTGGTGTTTTTTAATCCTTAGAAAGACTTGTGTTTATGTGTGTGTATGTGTGTGTGTGTGTGTGTGTGTGTGTGTGTGTGTGTGTTAGACTTCAGACTCCTTAAGTTTTTTCTCTCTCTCTCTCTGTCTCTCTTTTAAATCTGTGGTCCTTACCTGTGTCTTTTGGCAGGCTAATATCCTATTTTTCCCCTTTCTCCCTCTATCTATTTGGCTGCTCAGCCCACCCTAGACGGTTATGTTGTTTGTTTGTTTCGTAGGCAGCTGGAAGGTGACTCAGGTTCCCCTTCCCTCCCTGTAACTATTGCATAGAAGCTGAGAGAATCTCTCTTCCTTGTGGAGGATTTGGAGGAGGTTTTTGCTCTCTGGTTCCAATCTCTGGGACATGGAGACTCAAGACTCAACCCCCCTCACCCTCTCTCTCTTGGCTTTTTGGAGTTAATGGAATCTGTAAGAGTCACATGGTGGAGGCAGTGACTTTAATGTCACATTTTTAGTTTACTTTTGAGTTTGTTCTTTGGCTGTGATGCTGTTTTCCAGTGTTTATCCAGGAGGTGAAAGCCTGTGACACACATCTTGTGCTCCCTGCAAGGGCCCCGAGGGGCCCCAGCCACACTTCCATCAGGCTGCTCTGTGGATCTGCGCAGGAATGACCTGCCCCAGCCACCACTATTTCTCTGCACGATATGACTCAGGGCCACATGACTGAGGTCTCCTTCACATGCTCAGCCCTTTTGAGTACAATGCCATCTGGAAACTGAGGTTAAAATAGATTTGTGAAAAATGTGGCACAATGAGGGGCAACCCTCATGGCACAGGGCAGAGGAAATTCTCTAGAATCTTGTGACTCTGCAAAGTCTACATGTATTGTCTTGGTCAGAAGTGGGAAGTTAGGAATGAAAGGGCAAGGAGAGAGTTTTAGAAGTCAGCAAAGTCTCACTCCAAACACCAGTGAAATGGTGCGTTCCCTGTGAGACGTGGGGAATTGCAGGAGTGATCGTATGAGGTCGGGTAAGTCACTGCACTCAGAAACACAGTGGCAATCTGTTCGAGGAAAAGTGCCAGTGCAACTTTGAGATGTTCTTGGTTACAGGACCATTAAATTGTGCGCTTAATAAGAATAGTAAATAATGATGATGTTGAAAGAAAATCAAATACATATTTTGGTTTTAGGATTGATGAAATATATTTAAATAATATACAAATATCAGCTAGAATTTACTACAAATAATTCTACAAGCTTTGGCAGTTAGATTGCTCAAGTAAAATAGAGATCACTATGTATATTATATTACACATAAGACATTGAAATGACCTGAGACAATTTACTTGTCATAGCAAATATTCAAATCAAATTTCTCAACCAGAATATAACAAAATGTAATACATTAACAAAAAATAACTTTCTCTTTTATTCAAATTTTAATTTGTATCACTAGCTGTTAAAAACTATAGAAGTAGGATGCATAAAGACTCATGGGACAGAAGGGAAAAAAAGGCTATAATGTTGTTGCTTTGCTGGTAAGAAAAATTTCTAGGGAAATGCAGACCTGACATGAGTGTGGAAAGTGTGATAGCAGGTGTAATGCGTGTCCATTTAAATAAAGGGTATTGATCTCTACTTATCGCAAACTGAAAAGTCCAAGGATTGTTGACATTCTCTCTATTGGCTTTTTTCCCCCTAAAATCCATTCTAGAAGACAGCAATTTGTTATGACAACCTATTCTATTCATCATGACTAGAAAGAATCAGGCATTTGTCAATATGCATTCTGAGCAGTGTGCTCTTTGTGCAAGTGGCATACTGTGGATGAAAATTAGTCTGCAAAGTCAACTGCTTGATACACTAAGTACAATATGGCATTTGTACCTATTTTACTGAAATCACAAAATGCAAGAACAAATGTTACTTTTCACTGTATGCATATTTATCCATTTCCTTCAATACATTGTGTGCTGGGTTGTACTTTGGGAAACATGAAATGTAAATGACAATAAAATGCATGCACATAAATTCAAACAATCTTACTTTAATGTAATAAGCTGCTGAACTTTGTCTAGATATAAGTTGTATGAATCAAAATAGTCTACATTATTTTGTAAAAACAATCTCAGTGAATTAGCCACAAAAACAGTATGTTCTCTCACAAAGATAGTCCACTCTGTGCGTGTGAGTCCTCAGGACAGCTGTCTACACATTAGCTGGGTATCGTAGGCTGCTTCAATCAACTTAGTGCGGGCACCTCCATGTCAGTAAGTGCTTCTGTATCACTGTACCTTGGGAAGGGCCAACTGGAGGGACAGGGAGCAGCTAATAAGTGCTTCCCCCTGGGAGTGACTCATCTATTAACACATCACTTCTCACCGAGGAAACAGGATCTCATCTGCCAGGACAAAGTCACATGCAGAGAGGAAGGAGTGTGAGCATCCCCCATGCCCAGGTATCAGGGAGAACTGGATATTGGTAACAGTGGTTACCTACTTTCTTTTCTGGTCTTCTGAATCCTTCTGTCTCTCAAGTTCACCAATAACCATTCCCAAAGCCTTCAACGCCATAAGAAAATAATAGTTATCGTCTATTCAGCTTTCACTAAGAGCATGGCACTGTGTTAAACACTCTGGGTGTGTTATTTTACCGTCCTTGAGCCAATCTCTGAGGCCAGAGTATCATCATCTCCATTACCGGTGACAACATCCTCATGTCACTCAGTATGCATGCAGTCGAGTTGCAGTCCCACTTCTCTTTCTAATTTCAAGGCTTAGTGCCCATGCTACTGTTTCAAACTGCAATTCGCTTCCATTAGCCAATTCCTGCCTGTCTATTTTATTTAAAAGCCTAGCATAAAAAAGTCCTTATAAAACGATATTGAAAAGGGAAGCATGGGAACGAAAGGGTTAGAAGCCGATTGATAACATATTTTCTCTATCATGTTAACACCAAGGGTGAGGAGAAAAAGGAAGAAGAAAAAAAATGATGAGGAACTCTTTTTTTCAACATGCTAATACGAATGCTTGATAGCGTTTACTCCTGAAAGCTGAGGGACAGTCACCGGTGCGGACACCGCCCAGCAGCTCCTGAGAGCTCGCTGGCTGCTCTGCGCGAGCCCTGCACGCTCCCTGCACGGCTGGCCATTCGCACCCGAGCAACCTGAGACCACCCTGGCGTCATGCCCACGCTCCCTCCCCAGGCTCCGCTCTGCTCATCTTCTCCTCAGCTCTTCTGCGCTCCGTCCTCTCTAAAGCACTCACATGCAAACGATACAAGAAAGTTTTACGGTTCTTAGCAACACATTGAAAGGTCTGCTTACCAATCCTTGTGGATAAAGAGAAGCAGTTTTTAAAAATGAGATGCCTGATTTCCTCCCCTTGTAAGGAAGGGTCTTCCCAAAGACTGTGTGCCAGAAAAAAATTATGAATGGAAATTTCATTCTTGGCCTCTCCTTTATTGCTGATGTCTTTGAGAGATAGCATTCTGCACTTACAGAAACGACAACAGTTCTTCTACATATCTCAGAATGACTGCGGATGACTAGCAGACGGAGGCGATGTTTTGCCTGACCTAATTTTCCATGAGGAGCTGCGTTCAGGCCTTGACTGCGGTAGGTCATCTCTGTGGATTCTCACAGGGGACAGAGAAAACTCCCCTTAGTGGAATATGCACCACACTTTATATCAAAAAGTTTTCTGTGGAATAAGAACCTTGAATATATAAAAAAATTATGCCAGAAAATAAATCTTCTGTGATCAAATACTTGGGGGAGTCTGCATATGTACAGTTATAGTTTGGTTATAGTTATACTATTAATACAGAATAGCAGGTTAGTTGAGGAGGATTGAGGGAAACACACTTTTTCAGTTTTAACTTACTGTTTTCTTCACTTCTTTGAGTCTGGACCACTTTTTGTAGCATCAGGGGCTGGTGAATTTTTTCTTAAAGGGACAGATAATAAATGCTTTAGGTTTTGCTGACAAACAACACCAAGAATTCAGACTCTCCTGTAGGTGCTTTAAACATAACCATTTGAAAATGTAAAAACCATTCTTAGTCTGAGGGCCATACAAAAAGAAGGAGCCAGCCAAGTGTGGCTCTCAGGCCACAGGTCACCAACTTTTGGAGTAGAGAACACCCCCTGACATACTGCAGTAGAGTTTTTGGAACATGCACAGTGAGATACTGGCTAAATATACCTTCAGTTGGGAGATCTTAGGATTTAATTAAAAAATTGCTTAAAGAAAAAGCTTGCAAACACAATTAATTTTAATTTTTAAGATTTTTCATTCTACTTATACTTGGGAAAAGACATATACATTTCTCCAGTTTCTTAAAATGACATATTGTTTTCAAATTATACAATAATTACATACAAGAATAAAAAGAGAAAACAATCCCACATCTCAGAGATAAAGATACTTAAGGCATTATATTTTTTCAAAGCTTTTTAATTTATATTTTAAATTCTAATATACTTTGGGCAGTACAGAATCCATGCACTTGTGGGTTTCAATGTTTGAAATAATTGCTGCAGAAGGGTCTAAGTAGAGGTTAGGGGGACACTTCGATTCAGCGTGAGTGACGTGGGCCTGCCATAAAAGATACCAGTGATCGATTTTCCATTTTGATAGATTTTTTTCCATAAGTTTTTGTCTTTTTCTCTAAATTTCTGTTAATTAAATAAGATGCGAACCCAGACAGCCAGTGACTCGGGTGAAATCTCTCTTTATGCAGCGTAGCAGGATTGGTTCGATGCACTCAGTGCACGCAGTTGTCTTGTGACCCGACATGCGACATGCGCTGTCAGCACAGAGGTCCCCTCTAGGCGAGCAGCTGACCACCCACTTAGGATATGTGCTTTAGTTGTTAGAGATCAGCTGCTTCCAGTTATTTGCAAAACATTTCCTTTTTAATGAGCTAAAACTGAGTTCAACAAGTGCTGGAGTTCCTTGTCATAGTCGCAAGTTGCTAACGTTCTCTTCTGCATCTCAAGGCATTTTGCATTTCCCCGTTTCCATCCTGCCTTCTCCGGCCCTCTCACCAGCGATTTCGCAGTGCGATTCTGCGTGTTTCCACTAGTGCCTTCTAAAGGTTTTTACTGAGATGTTATGAAAGTTGCAAACATATATTGTGTTTCTCAGATTCAAAATCTGTGTGCACTTCTGGGATCATTAATTACAATAAAGACTGCACTTCTTGGCTGCTTGACGGAGCTGGGTCAGCTGGGGATTTTTACATCCACTGGTCTAAAAATGGTCTCTTGGAAAGCTCTCTAAATAAATTTCCCTGAGTGTTCAAAAACGAGGGAATGGTGCCAAGGGAAGAGAGACCAAATTCTGCCGAGAACCTAAAACAGACAAGGCTGCCAACAATATATTAAGCACAAATAACAAAGAAATACCGTGTGCATCACTCTGTCCTGCCAGCTTCATGCCGGTCCCCAAATTTCTGTCAAAGTCTAATGTTGGCAAAGAGGAAAAACCACAGAGAGCAGATCGAACAGCCCCTACTCTCCAGGCCATGCGTCAGGAAAACAAAGCGAGGGTGAAGCATCTCTGATGGGGAATGGTTTAGAAGATGAATTCCAGTTAACGGAAAGAATGGTAGAGGGAAAAAAGAGAAAGAGAAAAAGAATATTCAGGGTAATTCAGAAGCATCTAGCATTAGACCCTTGATTATTTTCTCTTACGGCTTTTCCCAGCACTGACAGTTTACATTCACCTTCTAAGTTAGAGAGGATGGTGTATGAGGAAGCTTTAGGATTTGAGATCTGAGAGGCGTGGGGCTGGCTGCTTCAAATGGAGCAAGGCTCAGAGGTGACTCCTGGAGGAGCTGATGAGCTGGTGACAGGTGCGGCTAAAGCTACCACCGTCAGGGGCTCCATCACCTGGCCGTTCAGACGCTGCTTGAGTGCTGCCGGTGGACTGATGGATCTTAGCCAGAGCACATTTTCCAGCCTCCCCGGTTCATTTTCAGCTTTCATGTGGATTTCACATTAAAGGATAATGGCACTGTGATTCTGTCACAAGAAGTTACTGAGCAGGTGGAAGGGGAAAAATAGCCTTATTTACTTTTAAAAGATGGGCTGATGACTTAAGAACACAGCAATTTGTGGTTTCTCCTGGGTCCGTTGAATGGTGACAGCAGCACGGCGACATTAGCTTCAGTTTGGATGGGTGGTGATGGCAGGTGCCAATACGACCACGCTGGCACTGCATGTGCACCACGCTTGTGTATGGCAAGACTCTTAGGACTGAGGTCCTGGTTTCTGTGTCTAGACTAAATGTAACTAATATTTTGATGACTGGATCAAGGTTAGCTAAAAAAAACCTGACCATTGCACAGTGAGGAATACAAATTGTAAACTTAAATTAAATCGAAGTTGGGTAAGACTTTAGGTGTCATCTGTTATTTACATGTAACTTCCTTTAAACTGTTTTTCTTTCAATTTCCTTGGATTAATGTTTCATGCACTTTTCTGTTGCTGTTCATATGTCAAGGTTCTTGGGTCCTTTTTGCAAACAGGAATCTGAGAACATGGGAACAAACCGGAAGACACAGGAATCACTGAGGACACTGGGGATAATGCCGGCTAATTATGTAACTGAGGGACAGGCCATGCAAGGCTCTGTGAAAAGTGTCAGTGCAAACCTTGGCCGAGAGCTTGTGACTTAAGTAGAGCTGTGGTTTGAGTTTGTCATTGTGGTGCCAGCCTGTAGTTTCCTGACACCAGCTACTCCTTTTAAGCCACCTCTGTGAAAGGCCCCAAACCTTGTCATCAGAACCCCAGAGCCCCAGCATCTTGGCCACAGCATTGTAACCCCGCAGTTGAGTCTCAACTCTCACGCCCTGCAAACTTCATCAGACCACTGTGCCCTTGACTGCCTTCATTTCTTCTAAGTCCATCAGCGTCCTCAGCTGATCTCCACGTCCCATCAGCCTCAGACACTATCGCTGGTCGTCTGAATGGCCGTTTCATTTAAGCTTTCACTTCTGGAACTCTAGCTTAACATCCATGTTGCCATCTATGCATAGTCTCTGTTCCTATATCTCAGAACACCATACCCCATAGATCCCATATTTTCAACATAGATTTGTTCCTATATTCATCAGAACACTACATATTATTTAATGCTAAAAAGTCCTATAGTCACAGAAATCAGTCCACTGTAGTTGCACTCTCACGACGCATGGCTTTCAGCTGCTGCCAGGCCTCTTCCTTGTCTTCCGCAGCCTGCAAACTTGCAGCATCCTTCTCAGGCCTCCTCTGTACCACTGCGTCATCTCACTGAGAAAGTCAGGGCTGCCTGGGCCCAAGAAAAATAAGTGCAACCATGTTCATCCACACCTCCGTCTTTCTCTTCGCCCCTTTCCAAAAGAACCCCATACTCTCCCAGTGTCTTCCTGATTCCATATCATCTCCTCTTCTGTGGGATCCTGCTCCAAAATGCATGACCTCTCCTGTGTCTCCAGCTTCTTCTTATCACTGAGTCATCCCATCGGCTTATCCAGAGCTCTGCTGCCTTTGCCAGGCACACTCCAGTCACCGCTGCACTGGCTCTCTCTGAAGCATACGACACTGTTGGACACTCTTTTTAAAAGCCCCCTTCTTCACTATCCTCCTTAGATGTCCTACCACCCTAGCCAGTTTTTCTCTATCTGCTTCGTCTGCTCTCTGTTACCTATTTCTTCCTTCCTCCTCCCGGTGAAATCTGCTCTGCAGTTCCTCTTCTCTCTTCACCAGCGTGTGCGCTATTGATTGCTCCTATGGTCACCACCAACCATCGAGTTATAGTCAGCATCCACCCTAATATATCTCTACCATGACTGATAGTTCACCAAATGAAGAAACCAAGAATACATTTATACACCTATTATGTTTTGGACCCTGTGTTTTACCCACACACACTCTCTCTCTGACAGTGCTTGTGAAAACTCTTAGGTTTTTATTATTTGGTCCGGAAAACTAGGCTTAGATTAATGGGCTAAAGCAAAATCATACACCAAGAGAAAGGGCTAATATGAAAACTTATTAATAACATTGCAAATTTATGTATTATTTTAAAATTATGTTGAGAATACAGAGGGCACTCAAATATTTGCAGAGAGTATAAATAAATGAATGCTAAGTTTAGTTTGCCCTTGTTTGCTTTATTGGGGTTGTTGGAAATCTCTTTATTTGCTTCAGGTCCTAGGGAGCCCTGAGGAGCAAAGGTATTAAGGATAAGGCTGAGTGTTGTCTGTTTCATTTCACATGTCTTCATCTGGCCCTGGGGAACTAAAACACCAAATATAAATAACCTCAATTTACATATTCTTTGGTTCCTAAAGGTAGAATAATGACTCTTCATTATGAATCATGATTTAAATTATTAATTCAGTACTGATACCTCCCTCCAAATTCACAAAAATCACTCAGAGATGACAATGTATTCCAGAAATAATTTTAAATACTTCAATGAAATTAGCCATAAGATTGTGTAAATACTCTAAGTGATTGAATTACGTGAATAGCAGATAACGAACCATTAATACTTTCATTCTTAATCTTCAGGAAAAAAATAAATATTTAAAAAATAGAGAACTCAATGTATATCAACAGAGTTCAATATACTTTTTGAAAAGTTTATAACATTTCCTCAAATTGAAAGATATTAGGAATGTACAAGGAGAATAAACATCCAGGAAATATGGCATGAAGAATATTACAAATTTTCTTTCTTACTATTTGACCCAAGATTGAAAGTGTTGGCCTTTAACACGTTGAAAGACATTTGGTTCTGAGAGCTGTAGCTTCATAAACATATAACTATTTGTCTATTATGTGCATTTGGTTTGTTGGTTTAAGTCATCCATATAGAATACTGAATAGAAGCATTCCAGTCTATAATAGATTAAGCTGATTAGTTTTGCTGGCAGATGTGAGAGAACATCATTGCTCATTATAGGGCTGGCTTAATTGGTTTTCTCTTGGAATACATAGAGAGCATTCTCTTAATCTGTTCCACACTAAGTACTTAAAATCAAAGCCTTTGAATTATTGTTAGACTGTTAGTATTTTTTAGATAGCTGTTATCTCCTGGGACTGGTTTATGACAAAACACTTGTTTATCCTTTACCCAGGAATTAATATCGGTCAGGAAAGGTCATTTCTGTTATTTTCAAACATTAGCCACTTGTTATTAGTAAAGTTTTGAAGTGAGAGTTCACTGATTTTAAAAACTAAATACTGTAATAGGATACAGAATTTAATAAGGATGTTCTTTTTGGAGAATCATTTTGTTGTCATGTTATATACAGCAGAAAGGTCAAATGATGGATATGAGTAAGTATTACAAATCTTAGTGATTTATGAAGGGGGTATCTGCAAAATAGCTGGACAGACTTTGGTGAGATTTATTTTTGTTACTTTGAGAAAACAATAATCAAAATCTCTGTTTACAAGTATCTTTAGTATTTTTATTCTGTAACTAGCAAATTAATAAACAATGTTTACAAAAGAATTTTGAGTGGTGATTTTTGTGATTATGGTTTAAACAGTAAGAAAAATCCAGGCTAGAAAAGAACAAGTTAATATTGTGTTTTAAAATGGTATTTGGAAAGTGGAAATACCTGGAACAGCCTCTCCTTAGTTCTCATTACAAGATGGATGAAGACAAAAGATAAACTGAGAACTCAGAAGAACACTAAACAGGGACCAACAGATAACCCATAGCCAGATTCCTGGAGGTCAGATCTTCCTATAACTTGAATAAAACTGGCTACCTTGTTACCTGCCTGGAAACAGTATTACATTCAAAGGAAAACCAATCTGATCCACACAAAAGGAATCGAACAGCAACTTAAATGTTAACTGCAGCTTGACAAAGAAGTGCCAATAAAATCGCAACTTACAACTCACAGAAAAATGACCTAAAATCATCTTTGTTCACCGAAATCTCCCTGAATCTTCACAGAAACTGTTCCTATCTCTCCTGTATTTCTCTCATCCTCAGAAAACCTGCAGTGCATGTAGCCGGTGCAAACCTGTGCTCTCATTCTGCAGTCTACCGACTGCCATTAGATTCGGGGCTTATTTCGGGCCTCTCTAACATAAATTAATTTAGCCTCTCTTGGTTATTTAAAGTTT
Source organism: Indri indri (assembly GCA_004363605.1). Taxonomy (NCBI): domain Eukaryota; kingdom Metazoa; phylum Chordata; class Mammalia; order Primates; family Indriidae; genus Indri; species Indri indri. Next base: position 8,034 of record RJWJ010022746.1, on the reverse strand, counting down.
CCCCCCCACCTAATAGCCCACATTCAAACAAGGACTGGGAACTAAACAAGTGTACATAATCACACTTTCTAAGAAGGCAGGGAAAGGTATATTTCTGCTCTTATTACATTTTATGGAGCAGAACTGGGTTGGGAAAACTTCAGTGATCTACCCAAGTTTAGCCTCATGAAACCGATAAACCTCATTCACCTGCTAGAAGGAGAAAATATAAATAAGCAAATATAATATGATCTGAAATCTGATCACTGAAGACTTCATTTCATCTTACAGAATTTTACTCATGCAAAATAATGAAGCAGATATTCATAGCATTCTACCTACATCTCGATAGATTATCTGCCATTTGCCAAATGACAAATGTTGTAATATAGCCTGAAAAGTATTAATTCTGTGTACCCTCCCTCTAGGTCGTCCCACTTGCTAGTCATTAAGTATAGCAATGCTATTTTTAAGTTGACTAGAAAAATAACATTAATTTTATTGAGCATGATACTTTTTGGAGATTTTTATAATTGAGATTTTCGATGATGATCCATTTATATATTAAGATATTGTGCTAAAAATATCTTTCCAGATATGCACTTTTACTGGCCTCACAGAAAGCTCTTATTCCTTTGAGTGTTACTATGTAGTATCAGTTGGAGACTAAATTAAAATATTATTAAGTACAGCTTTCTTCCATATGGTTCTTTTCATTTTTCCCATTGTCCCATGTATGTATATATGTAGAAATGTATGTGTATGTATGTATATATATATATATAATTTTTGTGTTTTTATTTTAGATATTAACAGTAGATAAAAATAAAGGAGATATACAATAATCCATATGTATCCAATAGTTAAGTTCAACAATTAACAACATATACTTGGACTCTCTTGTAAGTATACTCCTAATATTTTTGCTACCACATTTTACCAGAAATCCCATATAGTCTCTAATTTCAACTTTACTTATAGCATGTATCTCTAATAGGTAAGATTATTTAAAATTCTCCAAATTGTTATTACATCTAACAAACTAAAATTTTGCTTCATCATAATCTACCAAAAAGCCCATGTAAAATTTTATCCAATTTTCTTAAAATATAAGTTTGCAGTCAGTTTATAAGAATTTGGATTTAAAATAAGTTTATCCATTGCTTTTGGGTGATAGTTCTCTTAAATCTCTGTTATCTACATCAGTTCATTGTCCCTTTATACTCGTTATTTATTCATTGCAGAAATGTTTCGAACATACAATTTTCCCTTTTGTTTTAGTAGAAACTGATAATTAAAGCTAGATATTTGATTATAATCAGTTTAAATATCTTAAAAGACTATTTCATAATTGGTGTTTTTACTTTCTATGGCATTATAAATGTTTGATTTTTCCAATTTTGGTGATCATGGGTATATCAGTCAGGTTTTGCTGAATAAAAAAATCATTATATATTTATGTAACTAATAACACTGCAAGGAAAGGATAGGCTAGAAATTATAGTAGACCATGAGCCAGGGGCTAGTTGATCATAAGTGGCTTCATCACATGTGTAGTGGTTATTACTAGTGCAAGGTGTGGCAATATTTTTCTTCAAACATGCTTGTTTTGAGAGGCATGTAACATATGTCACAATTATTCAACTCTTCCATTGTAGCTAAAAAAACCAGCCATAGATGAAACAGAAATAACTGAACACAGAATTGTTCCAATAAGACTTTTTCAATGAAAACAGGTAACTGGCCCACAGGTTGCAGTTTGCCAACCCCTGCTATAGAGAAAAAGGACAATAGGAACAGATGGTGATTTTCAGCTAAAACAGAGATGAAAACTATAACAAGTTATCTAATAAAGCATAGTAACAGACATAAAAATGCTTGATGACCTATTATTAAATTTGATATGATTGAGAAAATAATAAGTAGCTCAACCATAGTGCAACAGAAATGATGCACTTTAAAAGAAAAAGAAAAATAAACTTAAAGCAGAAATAACAGAATATGAAACATGTGTGGAATGATCATTGATATCCCAGAGGAAAGAAAACAGAGAATGGTGCAGAGGAAATATTTGAAAAAATAATGCTTGAGAATTTTTTTTTATAAAAATGAAAGATATGAAGCCACATATCCAAGAATGTCAAGTAATGTCAGCAGGAAAGACACACACAGGTAGAAAATGTTAAATGCAGCCAGTGAGAAGATGCATTTCTTACAGAGGTCAAAGATAGGAATTACAGCAGACTTTTTGTTTGAAACTATGAAAGCTGGAAGACAATGGAGTGCCATTTTATAAAATTCTGAAAGAAAAACTCTCAAACCAGAATTCTATATACAGCAAAAACACGTTTCAGAAATAAAGAGAGTATTAAAAACTTTCAGGAAATCGAAAACAAAAAGAATTCTTACTAGTGGATTTTCACAAGTAGAATTGGTAAAGGAAATCCTTCACGCAGGAGTATGACATCATACAAACACATACATTGCAATAAGAATGTGGTAAAAATGAAAGCAATTAAAAAATTCACTTTTCCTGTTTTTAATAAGTCAAAAAGCTTCCTATAGCAAAATATAGTATCAACATATTGTTCATTTTCATATGTAAAATAAAATGTATGGCAACAATAGCACAAAGGTTGGGAAGAGAAATTGGGATGATATGGTCATGGTTTTATACACTTTGATATAATGTGCAAAAGAATTTTAAAGTACACAAAGAGCTTTAAAGTATGTGAAGCAAAAATTAAAGTGATAGAATTGATAGAACATATTGATTTTTGTTGTAGTTTGAAACCTCAGTGACACACCTTCATTTGTTTCTTTTATAATTGTTTAATTTGGATTTTCTCTTTCTGTTGGGATCAATATAGATAAACAATGTTTATATAGGAAAGAATACACTTCGTTTAGGTTTTTAAAGATTGTGTTTGTACATTATTGTATAAAGAAATATATTATAATATTTTATAATTTCCTTGATTTGGTAGTTCTTTGCCTGTTGTCATTTCTCATATTAGGAATTTGTGCTTCCATACCTTTCTATTTTTTAAGTTAACATTCAGGCATCTTGTTGAATTAAAAATAACCAACTTTTGAACTTCTTGATTGATTCTATTGGTTTTTTCATTTACTAAATAAATAATTTTAATTTCAGATTTTTGTATACAGTGAGATTATTCTTTAAAAAATAAATGTGAAATTAAATCTCAGATTTGTTTCCAGCTGGTCACACAGTTCTTTAGGATGAAGAATAACAACATCATATGGATCATCATATTTTAAGTAAGAAAAAGAAAGCAAAACAAATGGTAAATACAGAGATACATGTATATTTGTCTGTGTGTATTTGTGTATGTCTTACTGCTTGTAATTTTCTTTAAGTTTTCTGATTTTCTAAAACAACAATTACAATACTTATATAGTTCATATAAAAGAAAAAATATGAAAAAAGTAATACCAATGATAATAGGGCATAAAATTAAACTGTTGCCAGCTTACTGTACTTGTAAAGTGGGAAATTGAAGAATTAACTGCAAAGTGAGAAATAATAAGCAAGTTTAAGTTGTGAAATAAAGAGTGTGGAATAGGACAAGTGAATTGCCAATGATTGACGTGCTAGTGACTTTGATAAATGATGATAAGATTGTGTTTTGCATTTTGGAATGCCTACAGCAATCACTTAGAAAAAGGATACCATGACGGGTAGCTAATGAGTACTTCCATCAAATAAAATGGAGTGCAAAAGTAATATTTAATAAACACAAAAATGGCATAAAAGGAGGAAGAGAGAAAATAGTCAATAGAGAAAAATGAAAATAAATGGCAAAATTTACACTTAAGTTTAATCATGTCAGTAATTATATTAAATGTAAATGGATTAAATATACCAAATAAATGCATAGAATGTCATATGGGATACAATTATTATTAAGCAATTTTTTACTACATTAAGAATAAAATCACAAAAACATATTATCTAGAAAAATTCAGAGAAAACATTTAAAAAAAACCAATACCCATTCTTGATTAAAAATTATTATTAAACTAGAAATATGAGAGCACCTTTTTAATTGAAAAAGAAAAACAACCAAAAAAATTTTTTTCTCAATGGTAAAATATTGAAAACATTCCTTCACCAAGTCTTAGATGAAGAAAAAGCAAAGGATGCTTGTTATTCTTCTTATTCAACAATGTACTGAATTATCTGGCCTTGTAATGAGGTAAAAAAGAAAAATAGAAAAATCCATATGGGTTTTAAAGGTAGAATCAAGCCTGTCATCATTTGCAGACATCATGGTATATCCAGAACATACAAATCACATATATTTGGAAAGGCAAATAAAATGAGCTTTCATTTTCCCAAAATATATCTGTGGCGAGGCCAGATTTTACTGTAGTACATACATTAACAAATGTACTATATTGCAATACATTGAATGCAGAGGCAGGTATAAGAATCTAATTGTCTCCTTTTAAGCCAGACAGTAAAGAGTTTTGCAAAAATTATGAAACAATGCCTCCTTCTCACTAATAATTTGTTTTGGAAAGCAGAGGTATCAGAAAATACGTTATTGTGGTTAACATGTGATGGCTTTGTTTTTGTTATTTTTAAATGACTAAATATGTATTTTAAATTTTTCTCAGTTTTAAATTCTGATGTGGTAAAGTCATTGATATATCTTACATAAACCAAAGTTCTGGGCAGACTCAGTACATTTTAATAGTATTGTAACAGAGATTAGAATGATTAACAACTACAGACATAGATAGTAACAATACAAGAAATTTAAGTAAAAGCACAAAATATAACCCAAAGGCCTGGACTTTGCCACTCCCATAAAGAGTGAGTTTGGGATAGGTAACTTCTCCAAGACTCTCTTTTCTTACCAGTGAAGTGTGAATACTTGTCTTTCTGGTTTATTGTGATAATGAAATGGAATAACATATTTGACTTTGGCACATCATAAACGCTCATTTTATATCTCTACTAACAATTAGTTTGCTTTAAGATTAGAAAATTGTATTTGCCACAACTGAGCGTTCAAACTCTTTGTATCTAATCTTAAAATAACCATTAAGACTATGTTCCTATCTCTCTGCATCCATGCACAGTAAATGTTGGCGTGGATGTGGAGAGACAGGAACACTCATACACTGCTGGTGGGATTGCAAACTAGTGCAACCTCTGTGGAAAGCAATATGGAGATACCTTAAAGAGATACAAATAGATCTACCATTTGATCCAGCAATCCCATTACTGGGCATCTACCCAAAAGAACAAAAGACACTCTATGAAAAAGACACCTGTACTCAAATGTTTATAGCAGCACAATTCACAATTGCAAAGATGTGGAAACAACCCAATTGCTCATCAGTACATGAGCGGATTACTAAAATGTGGTATATGTATACCATGGAGTACTATTCAGCTATAAGAAACAATGGTGATCTAGCACCTCTTGTGTTTTCCTGGATAGAGCTGGAACCCATTCTACTAAGTGAAGTATCTCAAGAATGGAAAAATAAGCACCACATGTACTCACCATCAAATTGGTTTCACTGATCAACACCTAAGTGCACACATAGGAATGACATTTATCGGGCGTCGGGCAGATGGGAGGGGGAGGAGGGGATGGGTATATACATACATAATGCGTGCGATGCGCACTGTCTGGGGGATGGACATGCTTGAAGCTCTGACTGGGGGTGGGGGGCAAGGGCAATATTTGTACCCCCATAATATGCTGAAATTAAAAAATAAAAAAATAAATAAAGAATATGCTAAGTTATTTCATTTTCAGTGAAATGAATAAATATGCTATTTTTATATGTGTAATGAATATGCTAATTTATTTCATTTTTGGTGTCCTTCGGAGGAAATCTCTAGGGTTACTCTGTTGGTAATATGAAAATCCAACATAGGTTTCTTTTTTAACCCAAAACTCCAGGTTGAATGATTTCATTGAAACTTCAACATTACATTACTAATAGAAGTATACTTAACTTGCTTGCCATTAGGGGGAAAATAAGGACTCTCGTATGAAATATATTGATAAAACAAAGTTAAATACTTTCAGCAATAAAAGCAATAATACTGAATGTCACGTTTTTACCTTATTTTGGAGAGATTTTGTCTTTAATAATCTGACTGAATGTGGAGTATTTTTCTCAGGTTCAAGTAGGAAATGTTACCTCCTTGTTTGTGGTTGTTATTGTTGTTGTTGTTTAAAATTCCTTCTATACTAGAGGGCTGTACCTGGTGATTGCTTTAATGTTCTTTCTTAACCAGATCTATTATTTTTCTGCCCTAGGCTCACTAAATTGAAAACAGATTTCATTTTTAAACAAAAACTTTTTTGACATTTTAGCTTTCATAACCTAATCCATTCAGCCAACATTCCTTTTCAATTATCCCGTGGATCCTAAGATGTCATGTAAAATTTTTCATTTAATTTTGAAACTGTCATAGAACATATTTTATAATTAGAATAAAGCAAAAACATTATTTAAAATTGGGCTAGAATTGTGTTTGCTTTGATATACTCCATGTAATATTCTTTGAAACAGGCTGACTCAATAGCATCTTCAAAGACAGACTTTGTCAAGTTAGCGTCATGGAAAAACGACAAGTCTAAAACAGTAATCATGGTTAAAGAAATGAGAGAAAAAGAGAGAGAAAGGGAGAGAGACCATGAAAGTTTTGTGGAAAAGAAATCCCACTAAATAACTCAAATATATCCTTTCCAAATTCTTTTGTGAAGAGGAAACTGGTTTTGTCTGGGTGTGTTTAATTTATTTGGCAAGGAAAATTATGAGCTTTGAATTATGGCTTTTCTATTAATAATTTGATGTCTTAGGCTGGGCATGGTGGCTCATGCCTGTAATCGCAGTGCTTTGAGAGGCCAAGGCATGAGGATAGTTTGAGGCCAGGAGTTAGAGACCAGCCTGAGCAACATAGCAAGACCCCATCTCTACAAGAAATTTAAAAAATTAGCCGGATGTGGTGGCATGTGCCTACAGTCCCAACTACTTGGGAGGCTGAGGCAGGAGAATCACTTGAGCCCAGGAGTTTGAGGCTGCAGTGAGCTATGATGACACCACTGCACTCCAGCACAGGCAACGGAGTGAGACCCTGTCTCAAAATAATAATAATAATACTAATAATACTTTTGTGTCTTATATTATTAATAGAACAGTACTTACAGATTATGACAAATTTCTTTCTTTGAACATCACAGCAACCCTGTGAGGATCTTTGGATAGGAACTATTTGCACATGAGAAAGCAGGCAGAGAATTCAGTTAAATTGTTTAATTTAACCACACGTTAAGTCTAACCAGGTACTTTTTCTCTAAAGATTGTTTCTTTCTATTGTGTTAGGATTTCTTCACATCCCAATATAGGGGAGGAAAAAATAAGGAAAACAAGACATTTTCACAAATTTGCCAGGATATTCAGTAACATACATTTGATGTCACTTGGAGGCCACATCATTCCTATGTACCCAAATATGCACCCATCATTTTGGCATTAAAACAGAGGTAGAATCAGCTTTAAGGTTTCCCAATGAGACACTGTGTCAGACTATGAAGGTGTACTGGAAAATCCTGTTACTTATGTGACTTGTGAAATGGTGCGTGTGAGCGTTTCATGCTTTTAACAATAATTTAATTTACAAACCCTCAGCACACACACATTTTAGAAAGCTAGGCAGATGTAGATATATGGATACAGATACATAGCTTAAATAGTGTGCACATTTGTACGCGTGCATACACATGCAGTACGTGTAGTTCTTATTCAACTTGTGTGCTGTCATTGCAATAATAAATAGTTCCTGATTTCTAATATTTTTATTAATTCATACTCCTTCATAAGGAGTTTATTACGGCTTACAGAAATACACATGATACAAGAAAATGTTACAAAATTTAAATCAGATGGTGAGGAGAGCAAGAAAGCAGAATTAGAAGTACCATTCGATCCAGCAATCCCATTACTGGGCATCTACCCAAAAGATCAAATCATACTCTATAAGAAAGACACCTGCACCCA
>RJWJ010022745.1:0-26550 GCA_004363605.1 Indri indri | reverse complement strand
CCCGTGAATGGTGAGTTTTTTCTGTCTGGGCTGTGGGAACATGCGCAATTCCCAGCTCTATGTAAGCACTCAACATTCTTCCCTCCAATCCTTAAACACTTCCTTCCCAGCCTTGAGTAGTTTCCTGACTTGGGTGCCCAAATTACTGCTCTGCTGAGTACTCATAGGGGACTCTCTGAAGATCTCCAGGCTTCTCTTTGCACAGTTCTCTCCTCTCTGTTCTTTGTCCTGGGAACACTGGCCTCCTTTCGTCTCCAGGCTCTCAGCATCCTTTCTTCAATTCAGGGCATCTACCAGGCTCCCTCTGAGTTCTGTTCATCTGTGCCTTGGTCTGGAAAAGCCTGAGGTAGTAAGCTGGGGCAATCACAGGGCTCATCTGGTTTGGCTTCCATCTCCTAAGGATCACTGTCTTTCATTTTCTTATGTCCAATATCCTGAAAACCATCCTTTCATATATTTTGTTGGGTTTATTTTGATTGTTCAAGCAGGAGGGTAAATCTCTCTTGGCGCGAAGTGTAACCTGCCTATCATTCATGTGACTTTAAACAGTAATAGTGGCACAGTGGCTCTCAGTTAAAGGTCATTTACCCTGCTAACATATTGTGCCTCCTTTCTGGTCTTCAGCTTCCTTTTCTGAAAACAGACATCACAATTCTTGCCCTGTCCTCCTTGGATAGCATAGAGATTAATTGCGGTAATAAGGAAGAAGGCACTTTTTAGGACATCATGGTGATGATGGCAGTGGCGAATGTCAATGCTCTCTTTACCAATACAACATATTTCTTATTTTTGAACCCCCAGACTCACAGACCTGTAGTATGTAACCCAATCACCTGGGAATTGTGTTGAAAATATGACTTACTAAGCCCTGAGACATACAGTATGATATTTCAGTCCTTCCTTTTATTCAAGGATCCCATACATTTCCAGTGCATAAGGGTCAAGGATTGCACTTTGAGAAAGTCTACTCCAGCCCATTTCTTTTGAAGCAGGATGCTTTTCCACCTTGACCAGTTCATTTTTGGGTCCTGGAGATGAGGAGTGAAAGGTTCTGTTGCTTCGCAGCTCCAGAAAGTCAAACCCGGCTTGAGGTGCAGCAAGATGTGCATCCTTAGGAGAAAGAAAGGAAGAGGAGGAGGGAGGAGACCTTCCCCTACCTCCCAGCTAGCCAGTAGAAGAAACAGATGTTGAAGTTGCTGATCTATGGCAATTCCATCCCTCCTCCACAGAGACTGCTGTGATTTGGGTGAGATCGATCTTCTCCAAGATCCAGAAGTGGACCCTGCATGACCTAAGCCAAGCAGAGGAACATCACCCCCTTGCCCCGCGATTGGTTCATGGATGGGTGTGCCCTCTAAGATGGCTCAGTGAGAACGAAGCTTTGTTAGAAATGTGTGGGAAGTTCTCCCTCCAGGGTGCAATACCTAGCTCCAGCTCCCACCTATGACACCAACAACCAGGAGGGAGGCCAAGATCTTGGTTGACACACAGGGAAGGACAAAGCTGCGAGAAGTGCAGAGAAATGGAGGCAGCTCCCTGATAAATCCATGCTTAAGGTTTGACACCGTGGTGCTTTTTCTCTAGGCAATTCCATACAGTTATTTTATTATTGGTTTATTTGGCTCTTCAGGGGTAAAAGCACTAAAGCCTCCTAATGCTTGCAGAACCAATAACTCGGGTATCGATGACTGTGGTGATGTGACTCACCTCACGCTCACTAAGTACTCATTTGTTACAACTCAACTCCAAGGAGCATTGTGGGATGTTTAAAAGGAATGTTTTTGAGCTTTTCACAAGAAGGAAGTGGTATAATACCAGCTAGAAAATTTGAGGGAAGCCAAATGCTTCTTCAACCAGCATCATCTCTGCTCTTGGCCAGGGATATCTGATGTTATCATGCTATGGGATAGAAAGGCTTTCTCTGTCCTATGTGTTTCACCCCCTTCTTTCATGCCAATAAGTTTATAATTTTGCCATAGGTTCTGAGTCCCTAGGGTTTTCAAATTCATTCTATTCTATTTTCAATGACAAGGCACCTAAAGTGTTGGCACAAATATGATGCTTATGGGAAACCTTCAAGTCTCATTTTCTCTTCCTGAAGATGTTGGGATTTCTGTGTTGTGTTCTTTTTAAGGGAAAAAAAGTGTGTACCTCTCTTGCTTATGTTTTCTTCTATTGAGTTCTGGGCCCTGGGCTCTTCTTTCTAGAGCTGTTTCTTTTCCATCCCTCTCTCCTCTGCTTTTTGGATTAAAGGTTTTTGTTGAGAACCTCTCTGTGTGCCTTTACATCACCACCACAATAGTTTCCTGAGAATGGAACACATTTTGAAGTCAGTGATGTTTCTGTTTTCTTGATTGGGTAGGTCTTAAAGTGATTTTTGCTTTTGAACCTAGGGAATATTTTACTTTCTTTCTCATCAGAGAGATTTTGATGATTCGAAAGACAGTAATATCTTGAAATGGTGTCCCCGAGTGCCAGCATTGGCACATATAAAGTCAGCACAGGTAAAGGTGGGTTCTAGAGCATGCAGGACTATGCACTGTGGGTCTGCCTTTCCTCCTTCCATCCCTTCTCCTCTCCCTCCCTTTCTTTCTAAAACAGCAACATAACTCATCTCAACTCCCCTTCCCTGTGCTTGCCATGGGGCTTTGGAGAACTCTAGAATAGCGATTGACAAACTTTTTCATAAATGACCAGATAATAAATATTTTAGGTTCTGCTGGTCAAGGAGGAAACTCAAAGCTATCATGTAGGTATTGTATAACCATTTAAAATGTAACCATTGCAAAATGTAAAAATTATTCTTAGCTCTTGGGTCATAAACCAGCAGGCAGCTGGCCAGGTTACCTGTTGGCTCCCTGAGTTTGCTGACCCTTGCTCTGAAGAATTGAAGAAGATTTTGATTCTCTAGAAATTGGATCTCAACAGAAGGAGAAAAGCAAAGAACAATTTAGAAAGTCTGCATCTAAAAAGAAAGATTTTTATATCAAATCCACCTTTATCAAATGCTACCTGTCAAAATCTATCTGAAGTTATTTTCTCTGTAACAGAAGAAGCTATTATCTAGCTTTCCACTGCAGGGGATCCGAAGTGTACCAGGGGAGGGTGGAGGCCGGCGAAATGGCTCTGGGCTGTTCCCCTAGTTCAGAAAGCTCTCCGGCTTCACCTTTCTCCAGTATGATCCTTCTGTTCCGGTGCAGCCCCTCCCCCGCCTTCTCCATCACACATCTGTGTCTGACCGTGGTCTCACTCTGTGGCTGGACTGTACTCTCCCCCACCGAAACCTCCCCAGCACTGCCCTCACCCCGGTGCCACTTGTGCCAAGTTCGATTTACTGCAGCTTAACCTGAGGATGGCCAAAGCATAGTGCACACAGACCCTGAAGAGCAAGCAAGTTGATTTGAGAGAGCGTATTGTAGTAGACTGACTCCAACAATGGCCTCCAGTGATGCTCCCCTCCCGGCGTTCACGCCGTTGTCTAAGCCCTTCCCTTTAAATGTGGGCTGGGGCAATGTGACTTGTTCCTAAGGTGCGAGGGTGTCGTTTGCAAGATGCGGTTGGTTACAAGGACTGGACATTGTCTCGTAAGCATTCCTTCTCTTACTTTCTCACTTGCCCCATTAAATGAAGCCAATTGTCACGTTGTGAGCCGCTCAGTGGAGAGGCCCACAGGGCAAGGAACAGCCACGGCCAGTGAGGAACCGAATCCCGCCAGCAACCACGACGCCAGCTCAGAAGCGGGTCTTCACCCAGTCCAGCCATGAGACAAGAGCGGCCCTGGCTGGCACTTTGACTGCAGCCATGTGAGAGCCCCAGAGCCAGAGGGTCATCTGTGCTGTGCCTGAGTTTCTGACCCACAGAAACTGTGAGATAATAAGTGTTGTTTTAAGTCATTAAGGATTGGGGTAATTTATTTCACAGAAAATAGATAACTGATACCTACAGGGACAAAGATTTTCATTCCAATAATCTCATTTATTAGAACGTATATTGGGAAAAATATGGCTTTACTGAACATTTCAGGTTTTTCTAACGTATTTAAGTAAAGGCACTGAGTTGCTATGAAGATAAGGAAATAATAGTAGAGTTGATTTACAGATAGGGCACCGTATTTCAAACATTATGAGAAGCACTAAAGTTTGGGGGCTGCTGCTGTAGGCAATGGCTTTGAATTTGCCCCTTGCAACAATTTGCCAACATTTGAGACCCGCGCTCTCAGCTCACTTTTCCAGCTGTTTGCCACTTCATTGCCTGGCCGTGCGTGTAGCTGTCTTGGGTGAATGCTGCGGGCTAGCAGCATGTTGTTGAGATTTAGGACTGTTTCGGGTCCTAAAGTGGGTTAGAAAAGAAGACACTCAATGCGTGGTGTTGCGGTTTCGATGTGTGTTAAGCGGGATATCAGGACTTTCACTTTCGTGAAAGAATGAATTTATATAACGCGCTATGGACAAAGGAACATAAGGATTGTGAAACGAAGCTGGGGCTTGGACAGATGTTCAGGATTCTGGGATAATTTGGGCCAGAAAGGGGAGTTAGAGGGGTTAAAAAAGTCTAGAGAGACTTTGAAGAACAGTCATTTCCAGCCTGGAGGAAGGGGCAAGTTATCTCTCAGTGAGTGTCCTCTCTAAACAAGGCGTGTGCTGTGCATACCACGCTCCCACAGGTGCAGTAAAAGGACCCGCCACCCCAGTCTGCCTGGAAGTGAGACTTGCCGGGGACACAGGATTTTCAGTGCAAACACCAATGAAGTCCCAGGAAAACCAGTACAAGTGGTCACCCTCGGTGGTGGCCTCTGTTCTTGTGGAGATTTGCAGTTAGGCAAGAATTAATTGTAAGACGTGTTATGGCTCAATAACAGCCCCTCACATATAGTTTCACGCTCTAATCCCTGGGACCAGTGAATGCCACCTCCCATGGCAAAAGCAACTTTGGAGATGTGATTTAGGCAAGGGTCTTGAGATGGGTAGATTATCCTGGATCATCTGGGGGACAGCCAAAGGTCAGGGGAGAAGGAAATGTGACAATTGGAGTGAGTCACTTTGAAAATGGAACAAGGGGCATGAGCCAGGAAGGTACAGGTGGCCACCAAGGCTGGCAAAGGCAAAGAAAAAGGAGCCACCTGCTGACACCTCTGCTTTAGCCCAGTGAGACTGATTTTGGACTTCTGACCTCCAGAAATGTAAGAGAATAAATGTGTATCATTTTAAGCCACTAAGTCTATGTAATTTGTTGCCATCAAAAACAGGAAACTAATACAGATATATATCAAAACACAAAAAGGGCAGGGTTCCATGAGCTATTAATATTATGATAATAGGACCCCTAGCCTAGAAGGGGTGAGGATGAAAGGTATAGTGGTTAAGCACTTTACTCCAAAGTGGGGAAATCTCACACCCTGGAAAATGCAAAATAATCCTTTTTGGTATGTGCAGAAAATAATGATATTTCTATTTTTTTCTTTGTCTTCTCATTTTCGTATTTCTATTTTGGGGCATGCTATACACAGGTGTACATGCATATACTTTTTAAATACATAAGAAGATATAGATACGCATGTTCACACATTTTCTTGAGGATGGAGTGTGCAATAAAGAGGTTTGATGATCACTGATCCTTGGAGTCAAACTTGGGTTGGCCCAGAGCACCCCGCTTATTGCCCACTGGACTTCTGCTAGGTTTTGGAAACTCTCCCATCCTCCAAATCTCCATCTGTAAAATGGGATTTGATAATATTTTAGCTGACCAAGCTGGGTGACGGTTAAAATTGACCCTGCCCCTCAGAGCCCAGACTAGCATTTGTGGGTTAAGGGAGATGCTCCCTCTCACGGCCGTGCAAGTACAAGGTCAGCCCCTGAGCATGGCTACCCTGATGTCCTGTGCCCCAGGAGCTGTCCTTGCTCATCCTGCTGCATGTGGAGCACTTGCCACGTACCTGGCACACGGACACTGCTTGGTCGCTGGTGGCTGCCAGCTTTAATACTCACTCTCCTGGCCCAGACCCAGACTGTGAACTCTCAACCGTGACACTTTCCCAGGAAGCCACTGACAGTGAGTTTCCCACGCCCCTGTTCCCTGCTCCCTGATATTCCCAGAAGAGTTTGCTTGGCCTTTCTGGAGTGAAGACTCCACTCCCTCCAAGCCTCCCACTGGAGGCCACCTCTCCCCACATCAGGCACCCTCTTAAACATCTGTCTGTGGCGTGATTTATTCTATTTTAAAATGAGGTTTTCAAACAACTCACTATCTTAATTTTAGCAGTTCAGCTCCTTTGTATGCTAACAATACCAAACATGCAAATGAGCTACCACTTTGCTTTCTAGCAAAAATGTTTCTGTGCAAACACTTGATTTTATAACGCACTTTGCAGCTTTCTCCTATAATTAGTTGTTAAATCTATATTTGACTTTGTCTAAATGGTTGCATTGCAAGGCTGTTTTTCTTGCCTCTCACTTTGGCTAGTTCATCATACCCCTATCCATGTGTCTGCTTGAACAGGGGTAGGGTTTCCTGGCTAGATTTTAGACAGAAGGCAAAAACCAGGAAACAGGCGTGGAGTCAGGGTCCGGTTGTGCCCAGAGGCCCAAAGGCTACGGGTTGGGTCCAGGTTTACAACACCCATCTCCTTGATCAGCAGACTAGCTGAGGGCGGTCGATGTATTTCTCCCACCATGACGCCAAAGCAAGTCGCATGGTCAAGCTCATTATCAGCAGGGTAGGAAACTATACTCCTCCTATGGAAATGAGGGTGGGCAAGGCAATGAATATTTTTGAATAATAATCTGATCTAGCATGGTTACCAAAAGAACCCTAGAGGAGAATCTTAGAGCCAGAAAGGGTCATTCATTCACGTAGTAAATGTTTATTGAGTGTCTACACTGGTCACTGGAGGTATATTAATAATATAAGCATGTAAACAAAAGAAGACATGAACCTACTTTTTCCTGTGCTTATGGTCTAGGCTAAGAAAGTCATTAAGGCCAACTCCAAATCCCTCAACCTCTTACAGATTGCAGGACCTACAGTATATCCCATTTTAAAGCCCTCAGCAAGTAAAAGGCATGAACACAATAAAAATAATGTTTATTTAGAATAAGAAAAGAAATCACGACAAAATACCAATACCAATAGTAAACACTAATTTTAGAAAGCTGAAAAAAATTTTAAAAACCTGCAATATCCAGAAAAATAAAATAATATTTTATTCGCTACACCTCTATGATGCTTTTTCCCAACAGTTCTGGCTGTTACACTTTTCACTTGCCTCTTCCTATAATGACAGCTTTGTAATATTTTCTAAAGAAAGAAGAGAAAGATAATTCAGTCTTTCCTCTAATATGGTTGATCAAAATAATAAAAATATGATACTTGGGATTCATAAAACATGCAATTTCGCAGATAGATGTGCTCACCGAAGGGTATAGATTTGTACCTTTCAAAGGCAATATTTCTGATAAATTATATTTCATGAGAGTCTCATAAAAATTATGGTGGGTTTATAATTATATTTTCAATAAAATGCTGCTTTCCTTGAGCATATTCTGACAGGAAAGAACTTCTATTTTGACTAAGAATCAACGTGAACAGAAATTCCTGCTTAATAATTGTGCATATCTGATGAAGACAGAATTTTTCATACCTTAGCTTCTGGCTTTCCAGCTTTCAAACTTCTTCATTCTCTCCTCTTCTACGGCCTGAATTCTTGAGACAGGTACCCCAGGACACATTCCTATCTCAATACAGGGTCTCTGTTCTCACTCCTTCATGTCACTATGCAGGTGAGTTGACCCAGCAGGTAGGAGGAGTGTCCCTGAAGCCACACTTACGCTGGAGCAAGGAGCAATAACTTACTGTTAGTGGACACCATGAACCGTGTTAAAAGATCTTGCAGAACACTAGTCAAATGTGTCAAACTTTGGCCAGTTTCCTAAAAATGTCCATGACCACCCAAGCCGTGGATAGTACAATGGAGAGGGAGTTGGAGTGGAAAAAGACAGCAGTCTTAACCCCTCGAAGTTCAAATATCTAATTTTGCAAATTTTACAGAAACATGGGACCACGGGAATCCACTGCCAGGCCCCTCTCTGGGCCTTGGAAGGGCCCATCGTGCAGGGCAGGGGCCCCAGGAATCAAGCTCCGTCAGCTTCACGGTCAGTCTGAATCAGCTTGAGCTCACCTGGCTCAGACTTCAGTCCTAAGATAGCTTCAAGCCTGAGTCGGCCTGGCTCCCTGCACGAACTGCCCCTGTGGCATGCACTGGAACCACACAAGGGAGTGTCCAGAACCTTCTTTGTCTTTATAGATTATATCATAGTCTACCTGATATGTCCTAGGTCCTTCTCTCTCTCTCTCTCTCTCTGTCTCCCTCCCTCACCCCATTTCTACCTAGTGACCTTGTAATTTATTCTCCTTTTTTTGGCTTCTACTTGCCCTCTGGATTTGACTGTACAGACCGTGAGCTCCCTGAGTAAAGCCTGTCCCAGCTTTTCCCTACCCGGGGACCCTCTCCGCAGAGAGCTTTCCTGGAGACTTCAGGAAGCTTTTCCTACATGAAACAGGAAAGGGCCATATACATAGGAAAAATTGCTAAAACCCACTGGAGATCAGGAAAATGTGGATTGAAAACCACATTGAGATAACATGTTGGTCTCATAATATTTGCAAAAATGTAAAAAATCGATAGTTTTAAGAGCCAACACAGTTGCTGGCCAATAAAATATTATTGGGGCAGGAGGTCTTTATCGGACTATCTGTCAAAATTTATAATGTGCATACCCAATGACCCATGTACATTTCCAAAAACTGCTTTTACAGAAATATACTCAAGTTTTCTCAAAGAAGTATTATGGGTTTTTTTTTTTTAGAGACAGAGTCTCACTTCGTCACCCAGGCTGGAATGCAGTGGCCCAATCCTAGCTCACTGCAATCATAGCTCAAACTCCTGGGCTCAAGTGATCCTCCCATCTCAGCCTCCTGAGTAGCTGGGACTACAGGCATGCGCCACCACGCCCAGCTAATGTTTTATGTTTTTGTAGAGACAGGGTCTCAATATGTTGCCCAGGCTGGTCTCGAACTCCTGATGTTAAGCAATCCTCCCACCTCGGCCTCCCAAAGTGCTGAGATTGCAGGACAGAACCACCATACCCCACTTGAGGATATTTTATTGCAGAATCAGAAGGATGAAAATGTTGAGACAACATAAATGTCCATCAATAAGAAACAGGTTAGATAAATTACGGTTCATCCATACTGGAGAATAATTTGCAACTCTTTAAAAAAACGAGGTGTGCTCTGGTATAGAAATATCCCCAAGACATATCAATATGTGATAAAATCAAGTCAAAGCACAATGTCATGTGCGTGATATGGTCCCATTTTTCACAGATGAAGAGACGGAGAAAATCTGATAACCTCCTGGGACCTCAGTCTCCCCGTTTGGGGGTAATTCTTCCTACAGTCCAGATTCTGGCAAATTAACAGTGATAGTGGAGGAGAAAAAATTCTGTAAACTTTAAAGTTCTATAGAATTCTATCATTTAAAATGTACCAAAGGAGAGGGAAAAATCTTCAGGGCCCAAATCCTTGGCTTCTTCTAGAATATGTCCTTAATTCTGGAAGTTTCCTATTGTCTATGAAAGATTTCTTGAGTAACAAGTTGTTTTGCTCTCTGCTGGAGCTGGCTGTCACCTAGCATAGGTAAGATAAAGTGTACCTAACGCATGCTTGGTGCACGGTAAGCATGCAAACATATTTGTGAGATGAACAGCTGAATCACTGAAGGGAAGGAGACACGTTAGGCAGACTGTTCATGGAAGATACGGCGCTGGTCTTGGAGGCGTCGTTAATACCAGAATTCCACTGACAGCTCCAAAATAAGGCTCACGTGGATGGAACATTGCGCTGTTGTTTACATGATCATCAGGATGAAATATTAAGTGAGAAGGACAGAATTCTAAAACAGGCTGTACACCGTGATTATAGAAATTGCAGAAGTGAAACATTCTTAAGAGATGAGCCCTGGAAGGCAAAGACAAAACTGTAAGCAGTAGGTTTGTTTGGGGTGGTGATATTGTGGGTGGTATTATTTTTTTAATTCTAGGACTGTTATAATGCTCTAGAAAACATACATTTTGCTTCCTTAAATTTCTTTTGAAGCTGAACATCTTTCTCTAAATGGGGAATCAGGATAGAAAATTAGGAAACTGGAGAAAAACTGAAAGGAAAAAGCAATCCACTCCCAGAGCCTCCACCAGGTGACAATCACCATCAACAGGTTGTGTCTTTCATTGGAGTCTCCGACATTTGTTTGTAACATTTGGGGGGGACGCATTTTACGTATTTCAGTGTCAAACCTGCCATTGAGACCTTTCTCCTCCACTCAAGAGTGAGATGTCGTGGTGAAGACTTGCATTTGGAATCAGCGGATTCTGTTCAATCTCTGACCAACGCCCCACATCCTGGGCCAAGTACTTTCTCCCTCTGAGCGTCAGCTTCCTCGTTTTTAACATGAGGATATTCTTAGGACAGACTTCATAAGTAGTTATTTCCTGTAAACTGTATAGCTCAATTTCAGACACATAGTAGGTCTTTATGACATGATTTTGGAATAAAGAATAAATGAATCAAACAGGGGACCTTGACCTGGCCCAGAACATCAGGGAAAGCTTCCCAGAAGGAGGAATCACCATTTGATCTGGGATTTGAAGGATGAATAGGAGTTCGCTAGGCAGAGAAGGGGATGGGGTGTTGGGGGAGGATGGGAGAGAAGAAGGATCTTTCATGTTGAAGGAATAGCGTATGCCCAAATTCACATGGGGAGTCGGAGGCAGAAGAGACATAAAAGAAGGTCAGCAAGAAATGCAACCAGGGAGCAAGGGCCAGCATGGTGCTCAGAGCGGCAGGGAAGTCAGTGCAGGCAAGAGAGTTGCAGGCCCTGAAGTCCGTTCCTGGGAGGGTGGGCTTCGTCCTAGAGAACAGTGGGCTTTTTAAAGAGAGTGCTGCATATTTAGGAGAGTGCGCTACCTGCAGTGTGGGGCAGGATTGGGAGGCAGTGTAGAAATTGGGAAACCTCGTAAGAGGCTGTTTCCCTATTCCTGGCAAGAAATGGCTGGAGATTGAGCTAGTCGGTCCTTCAGCCATGAGTTTCCCTGCATGAGTAAACGAACACCGAAACTGGTTTGGCTAGTGATTGCTGCCTGGCTGTTGGCTCCCGGTGCATCTGAAAACGCACCTTGCTTGGCCAACCTTGCAGCCTGGTGTTTAGAATTTGCAGGTGTCCAGTGCGCTGGATTGAAAGAGTACGGAGGCATCATTCTGGCAAACCTGAGAAAGGTTCCCAAAGTGCTACCGGTGACGGAGGAGCAGGCTGCCCTGCAGGCCTGCAGCAGGCATTCTAGGTTTATATTCCAGACCACCAGCCACTGTAATTATACATTCGCGAGCCTCAGTTAGGCACAGTATAGACGCTCGCAGCCAGGGTCCCTGTTATAAAGGCTCTGGTCTTGGTTGGTTATTAACTATACTGTACGAAGCCTCATAAACACCTTTTTACACATACAGTGCAACCTTTCAATACAACAATCAAATGCTTTTCAACAAATTACAGTCTCCTAGAAAAGAGACCTCTTGATTGCTTCCCAGAAAGAGGTGGAAGGAAACTTTAGACAGAACTGGTTGGAAGCCTGATGTTTCGAACTGTGTTTACTTTGGGCTGGAAATGCTAGCCTGCAGTTCAGACCTCGAACAGCTCTAGGGAAATCAGTGCCAATTAATCCAAATCTGGCCAGAGGAGAAATCAAGCCGCAGAAATCATTTAACTAACCCAGTCGACTTCACAGGTGAGTATAGTGAGTTCAGAGAGAAGCAGCCACGGTCTAAGGTCACCTGGGAACTCAGAGGGGGACTGGGGACGAATTTCAGGACCGGCTTCTGACACTCTCCTTGAGCATGGCTGTCAGGGTGTTCAGAGCCTTCCTTGGGTCAGCTTTGTTAGCTTAGCGTCCGTCGTCCTACGAACAGAATGTTGAGTCCTTTTCCCCGATACCTTCTCTTTTCCATCGTACTTTCTCTCACGCTCCCGATCAAGCAAACTCTTTCTGCTCTTACAGAAATTAGATCTTTAGATTTCACAGACCAGTAAAATTTGCAGACCCAGGGTTGTGAACTTTTTATTTTGCCAAGTAAGGACGCTGAAGGAAAGCAAGCAAAAAGGACAACCACCCAAGAGAATGTGCGATCTGTGAGCAGCAGTTTTCGTACGAGGAAAACACACGACCATCCAAAGAGAAGGAAATGAAAAGGAGGGAGCGGAAGAGAGAGGAGGGGAGGAAATACGACATGGGCCGTCACCCGGGGCAGGTGGGGACGCAGTGTGACTGCAAAGGGGCACAAGGGAACTTCCTGGGCAGGTGGAAATGTTCTGTGTCTTGATTGGGGTGGTGGTTACGTGAGCATACATTTGCCAAAAACCACTACTGTTTAGTAGGAGGTTCCTTTTGATAAATACCAAAAACAAGACAAAATATAGAGGACGAAGGCGCCATATCCTAATCAGGCATATCCTACTAGGACCCGGTCTTGGCTCCGGGTTTGGAGCTGTGCTGAAGGACACAGGGGAAGGTGCACAGGTGACCTCCTCGTGCCCTGCACCCCCTGGAGGATGCTACACCAGCACGTGTTTCTACTCAGTGACTCAGACAGAAACCAACCAACGACAGAGCCGAGAAATTCCTCTGTCATTGAATTCGCCACGAGGCCGTAGGAAAAGAGCACAGCCCTCCCAGGCTTCAGCATCCTTTTCGGCTCATTGAGAAAGTCATCACCCTCCAGGGACACACCCGGGAGCCCCCAGAGCCTGTCTTGAGAGTTGAGGGAGCTGCATAATGCCATCGAGACTTGTTTTCTTAGTCCCAACCTTCACTCTTGCTTATAAAACATGAAACTTAGAGGGGGTTGACGGAAGCTGGCGTAGGTGTCAGAGAGACCTGGGTGGGAATTCCGGCTCAGACATTTACTCGCTGTGTGACGTGGGGCAAGTCACTTCACACTGATGAGCTGTGTTTCCTCTGCTGTAAAAGGGGGGTTGCACCCTTGACCTTACAGAGATGCGGGGGTGGAAAGAGGCGACACAGACAGCGTCACCGGCTCAGTGTCTCCCAGAGAGTAGGCTCTGAATACGTGCATATATTAGTACGACTGCTCCTACACGTTGCCTCGTGTGTCCTGGGGGCTGTCAGGAATGGGGGAGCTTTCACGAGCTAGAGCACTTGGAGACTCAGTATCCCCGACTCTAAAGCAGTGAAGTAACACGAGGTGACATGCAGAATGCTTATCCCCACGCCTGGCACCTAGTGAGAGCCACGAGCACCAAATGGGAGTGTGACTGTGTTGTCAGAAAGCTTAGCTCCCTTTGGCCACTATTGACTATTCGTGTGATAGTCACTCATTGCATAACTTTTTTGTCAGGCAGTATGTGCTTTCCTGAATTTTTTTTAAAGGGTTAAATATTAACAGTAATGATTGGGGCACTCATGCTTAACCAAGTTGTAAAATTAGAATTTTGTTTCTTCAGTCTTTTTTTGTTGTGGGGGCAGAAATTTTGCTGCATTGCAGCTGCTCCCTCGGTGCCAGGAATAGTGTGGAGCACATAACAGTTGCTCAGTAAATAGATGCCAAATGAATGAATGAGTTCACTTATGAAGGAATGAATGACAGTAATGTGTCTGAGGCTTTTCAAGTTCTGCATTCAGCTAAGTATGATTATCTATAAACAACAAGCTAAAGCAGCAAAGCAGATATAAACATTTTAGAGAGATTCTCAAGTGAATGCGTGTTGTTAGAAATCCAAGTACAGCACTGTTTTTCCTAGAGCTGAGTCCTTCTGGTTTGGGTTTGGGTGTGGTTTGGGTTTTCAGGTAGAATGAGAGAAATACAGACTATGTGTCTGTAATCCGTAGAGTACTTCACACATTAGATGTTCCAGAATCAGCTGGGAACGGTAGCTCATGCCTATAATCCCAATACATTGGGAGGCCAAGGCAGGAGGATTGCTTGAGGCCAAGAGTTCAGGACCAGCCTGGGCAATATTGTGAGACCCTGTCTCTACAAAAAAAAATTCAAAAATTAGCCTGGCATGGTGGTGGGTGCCTATAGGTCCAGCTACTTAGGAGGCTGAGGGAGGAGGATCGCTTGAGCCCAGGAGTTGGAGGCTGCGGCAAGCTATGATTGGACCACTGCACTCCAGCCTGGGTGACAGAACAAGATCCTGTCTCAAAAAAAAAAAAAAAAAAAAGTCCCAGAATCAGTGTCCCTCAAATTACTAAAAAAGGGTTACAACCTGGTTAACCGCCCCCCTCTTTTAAACCAGCGTGTAAAATTAAACTCATGATGCTTTGCAAAAACAGCCTTGCAACATTGCATAAAACCAAACTGAAGCCAACAATCAACAAAAATAAAAATCAAAACTAGCAAGCATCTCTGGTTTTGCAGGACCCTTTCTTATTTCTGCTTGGGTTTTAAAACTCCACGAGACAACAGGAGTCCTCTAATTGGAGCCTGGGAGGAGGTGCAGAATGGCCAGTTGCTAGTAAAACCGAAAGCATTTATTTATTATTTAATTTGTTGGCCCAGGAGACTTCGCTCCTGACGGAACATCTGGTTTTCATTGTAGCCCAACTTTTACCTAATTGTACAGCTGGGGAGATTAAGGCACAAGGGGTCACAGGCCGAGCCCAGCCAGGACCCAGCCCCCTACGAGAGCTTTGCTCCTCGCTTCAGGGTAGAGACCACACTCCTCGCCTCTGGTCCTCTGGTGGAGACCTATAAATAAGAAAGGAATTGCTCTTTTAAGTCCTCTTTCTCCCTCCTTCTGACTCTCATTAATGGTGGAGGAGGGGCACGGGGACACGGAGGACGCAGGAGGAAGATGCAGAGCCGCAGAGGTTCCAGGCCACCGCGCGCAGCAGGGACGGAAGCTGCTCTTCCGAGGGTCCTTTGTAACCCGGCTTCTCTGCCCCAGAGTGGCTGGCACAGAGCAGGCAGGGTCCATTTTCCAGCTCCGAGAGTAACAAGGAAGAATTAGGTGTCGGCTGTAACAGCAGGAGGCTGGAGCGGCAAAAGAATAAATTCTTACCTGGAGCAGAAGCTGCCACTAAGGGGCTGGGGAAACGTTCTTCGCTGGATTTGAATCTCATCTTTGCTATTTCCAGTGTGACCTTTGACAAGTTCCTTAATCTCTCTGAGCCTCAACTCAATTCTCTGGTCTCATGGGATTGTTGGGAGGATTAAATGAGATCGTTGACATAAAGTACCTAGTATAAATAGCTGCTGCTTAGTAAGCACTTAAAAAAAACAAAAACAGTAGTAATAGGAAAAATTGCTCGAGAAACCACATTTTATTCTACAGCTATTTAAAGAAATGTGTTCACCTGCGGGGTATCTGGAGAGCACCGTGAAATGAGTAAGGACTGAACAGGGATTAGACGGCTGGTTGGAGCCTCAGATGCTGCTAACCACTGGGGAAGGGGGAGAGGAGAGGGCACGGGATCTCGAAGATACGCAACAGCAATCCAGAAATTGTAAAATCTGTCTGGTGTGACGACATGGGCTCCCAAGGGATCATCGAGTGGTAATTCGGCGCGGAGTTCGTCCGCAGCCAAAGAGAAGGCTGCCTGAGTCAGACTCGGAATCAGTCGGGTGGACAATTGTTAGGGAACACTTTAGAGAGGAAGCGAGACTGGATCTGGGTTTTGAAGGATGGGTAGGAGTTAAAAAGGCAGAGTAGTCCCAGCAGAGTGTTTCGGGAAACAGTATACACAGTGGCGTAGTTTAGGTGAACTTGAGCCAGAGATGAAGCTGAACTGGTGAGAAGGCCAACCGGGGTAGGGAAATGGCAGGCAGACAGGGGCACGGCGGGCAGGCTGCTGTGTTCTGGGAGGCCTCGTAAGTTAGGCAAAGGGGCGGTGTGCCTCCTAGGCCATGGCCAGCTGTGGGCTATTGCTCTAGGGAAGACCATGATTCCAGTGTACTTAAGGGAGCCCCCACGCACAGACGACATGGACAAGACCAGGAGAGACTGAAAACTGGGATGCCCTTGGAATCTTCCTGCCTTCCTGCCTCACCAAGGCTCAGTCCAGCCTTCCCAGCCCATGAATCTTTAAGCGTCAGGAGATTTCTCTCCCAGGCCTGGAATCATGTTTTATTCCCTGAGTCTCTTGCACACCCCACTGTCCTTGGCTAGAGTAGCTCCAGTGTGTCTGTCCTGGCATCATAGCAACAGGTATATGCCACCTTCAGTGTAGCCCTGACCTGCTCTGAGGGTCCACCTTGTTAATTAAGCAAGACTTGCAAAATAATAAAAACGTAAAGTAAGAAAAATACATGTGCCCCATTGGGATGGTGCACACATCCACAGTTTAGATTACAGATGTGGACACAGGGAGCTAAGACTAAGTCTGGGGCGGAGACATCTATGCCAGGTGTTCAGAGAGAGTGGGATGTGCAGAAGAGCTTAGGGTAAGGCGGCTCTCATGCTTCTGGCTTTGGAATGACTTTATACATCTTGCCCAGATGCTCCCTGGCATGGTAGACCAGAAAACACACATGCTTTGCAGATAGCAGACTTCAATTAGGATGCTTCTTTTTCCAAATCATGATTTTGAATATTCACTTGATAAGCAATAAGAATGCTAATGATGGCACTCTAAGACTTGACGATGCAGGGGAAATCTTCTGAGTGGGTCTTCCCTGGTTTTCATTTGTCATTTCTGTCCTAACTCTGCCTCTAACCTGTACAAACCCACTATTCTCACTGGAAACAGTCAATAGAGTTGTCAGTAACATTACTGGATCATCTTGATCCAAGAGCAAGTCAACCATCAATGATATCATGCAAACTGATATTCCCAAAAATTTATGCTGTGTAGGTTTGGCTGCCAAGTCTAGTTCCCATGCCCTGAGTGCTTGATCTAATTTGTCATAAATCCACCTGGTTTCTACTTAAATGTCTAAGAGAAAAATTAGCATCTCAAAGTGGCCAAGGTTGCCACTGAGATTTCTGCCCCTGCCCCATCCCCACCATCCTAAACGATGACCAAGGGTAAAGGCAAGTTTTAGCCTTAAATATTTGATCATGTTCATCTCTGAGAAGGAAAAGGTTGAGCTGTTTTGAACCTTGCTCTCAGAAAGGGAATAAGTATTATTAAACACATCCTTTATGGTGGACACATGAGGTGTGTTTCGTGACCCTGGAAGAGAAGGCCCAATTCTAAGTCTTCTAGGAAATCTTTCTCTGTAAATTTTCTTGAGATCATCTGGTCTGGTACTTTCTATTCCCATATCTTTCAGTTCAACTTGAAGATAGTTTAGAGAATTAAGATAAATGCATAGAGAATATATTTCCACTGTCCTTTACAAATGGAATACTTTGAAGCAAGACCTAACGTGGTCAAAAATACTTCTGCCAGCCCAGCACACCTTCAAGAGTCAGCATGGAGTTTCCAAAAAAAGTAAATCATCGTGTAGGATGGGCCCTCTTCCCAACCAGAATGGGGAAGAGCCAACAAGGAGCTCACTTTCTTGTCTATCGGGGTCGTGTCTTCAGTTAGCGCACACTCAATTCCACTTGGAACGCCCTGTTTCCTAAGTCTTTCATCCCAACCTCCTAAATAAGACTTTTCGTCTTCTACTTTGTGTCACAACTGGCCTCTCACACTACTCCGAACTTGAAAGTGTGGCGTCATTATCAGCATATACCTTTTCTTCCAATTGTCATGCATGTGTTAGATTTGGATCCCTGGGCTTGGTTGCAAGTTTACTGAGGTTGAGACTTAAGCTCCTTGACTACCAGCAGCACCTGATTCAATCATGGCATGGACACATGGTGAGTAGGCGCCTACTCAGTATTGACAAATTTTGGAGGGATTATCAACCAAGTATCTGGAGACGGGAAAAGTGCTAGTGTAATAGAATTATCATTTATTTGTCTATAGCAATAGAACTCAGATTAGTAGGAACAAACCAAAGGGCTATCTTGTTCATTTCCCAGCCATCTTCTCCATTACATACTCTATTACGTTAATATATTACATACCTTCGCACATCAACCTACCAACATTGTTTAAAATTTTTTCGGTAACACATGGACTACACACACACTCACCATCCTTTGTTAGTGTCTGTTTGCCTGAGCACGGAACGCCAAAGAACTGGGTTCTTTGATGCTCACTCTGTGCCCAGGCTTTAAAAAGCACAAGAAATGTAGGTATGAATGTCTGATTGCAGAAGGTGCACGAAATCTGTATTCTTGTCTTTGACAATTCACCCTGCGTAGGAAAAAGTGTCACGCATTGTAGAAAGAGAAAATGCTAAATCTGCCCTTCAGATAATACATCTCTGCTTAGGGAAGTAGAAATTGAGGGGCAGACACACTGAATCACTCCTTCTTTCATTATTTTTGACATTGATTTGTCATTAAGAAAATTTATTAGGCCCCAGATTAAATTGATTTGAAGAATCATTAATTCATGGGATGAAGCGAGAGCCATTTGGCCTCCCCATGTTGAAATGAGGCAGTATTGATAAAACAAAGGGGAAAATATCAGAGCTGTTTAAAATTCACTTTTTCCTACCTAGAGAAATATTTCAGACATAATTCGGGGAGGATACTCTAATAGTCAATCTCAGTCAACTTTTAGCCGGGAGAGGATTTGCCCAATGTCTAAATCAGAGTGGGAGATGGATATTAATTTCAGAGAGGCCAGTCAGAAAAAAGAAAGGTACCATTTGACCTATTTGCTCAAACAGAGATTAAAACACAGCCTCCTTCCTCTCCTGACAAAAAAGAATCAGAATCCTACTTGTTCAGGCCCCTTCCCAGATAACTTCCCCCTTCCCCACTGTGCTAAGGTTCAGCCAAGCCAGGGGTAACCACCTCATTTAGAGCAGCCTATCTTCATTTAAGGCAGGACTATTGTTTGCCTGATTAGCTTTCCAACCCCTTAAAAATTACTGTGGAATATAAATTGCTGCAGAACTTACCATAAAAACATGTTTCCCTGCCTTTTCTCTTAGTCATCTTCTGCTATGTTTTCTAAAGAAAATCAAGAATAAAGTTAACTGCCCCCCACCATTGTATTAATCAGGACTATCGTTTGCAAACGACCACAAAGCCTTAAGGGGAAAAGGGAATTTATCGGTTCCCATGGCAGAAAAGTCCAGAGGTGCAGTGGGCTCAGACGGAGTTGGGAGCAGGTTGTCAGACAACGTCATCAGGACCTTGTTCCTCTTCTCTCTCCCTCTGTCTCCTTCTCCATTTCTTTGGCTCGAGCAGGCTCTCCCACGTGGTGGCTCCATTAACTCTGGATTTGCATCCTCTTAGTGGAAATGGCTTCTCTTTTCCAAGAATTCCAACAAAGGTCCCTGGATCGAATCTCTTTTGCTTGGAAGAGAACTTTAACCTTTGGCCTGTTCACTCATCCACTCAATTGTCTTCCTGTCCATCTGTCTGTCTCTAGCCCACCCTGTAGCCACGTGCTATGTTTTGGGGAACCTAAAGCAGCCTTTGCCTTTAACCAAAGCACCTTTCTCGCTGATGCTCTGAGAACACAGCCTGCAAATGTAGCCTTTGCAAACGCCGATCCTCGTGGCATAACACATGTGGTTAAGAGTGATGAGGTCATTTTTTACTTCTCTGGAAATTTCTCAAAATGGCATAGTTTTCCAGCCAAATGCAGGGAGGCCTGGAACACAGGCACTGGCTGTAAGAAAGGGAGAAAAGTCTGAAGAGTTAAGTCTACACTGAACTGTACCACTCATGGCATTTGGGATCCTCTGGAGTATAGAAAAGCCACCTGGGAGAGCGTGGCCCTGGAATGTCACATATGGCACTGGAACTGTGCCCCTGCACCACCATGCATGAAGCTGGAAATTCCCCAAAGAAGAGTTGGGAACGAAATGGCAGTTTCTGGTGACTAAATTAAAAAAAATAAAACAACAAAAGAAAAACCTAGAATTTGCACAAACTACTCACACACACACTTTAGAATTTAAATGGACTGCACACTCACCCCAGGCTTCACGCAAGCTCTGTCTGTTTGAGTGAGTGCGTGTATGAGAGTGTGTGTGTATCTGTGTGTACTCATCTGAAAATTGGGAGTTTCCAAGAGAAGGAGCCAAGAACCCAAGCCCGAAGACAAACACAGGGGAGCACAGTCCCGGAATGATAACAGAGTGCCTGTTTTACAAATGCTGCCTTCTCCTTGAAGCCTAACTGGGTCTGGGTCCTTCCAGCTCCTTGCGATCTCAACCTGCCTGGATGACTTAACACCTTGTTTGGCTTCTCTGCAGTGTTATATTACTCCATTTGGGCGATTTGTGCTGCTTCCAGATGAAAGGGAAGGACCAGCACAGAAGGCCCCACTGAAACTTTTCACAACTCATTTTGGAGCTCTCAGGCTTGCGAAAGAATCACCAAACCGAAGACACCATCGCCAGTAGATAGAACTAACTCCACAACACTCACACCACTTTTGCGTTCATTACATCATTATCAAACATTTGCAAGCATTAATAATCCATAATGATTAATCATGGACTATGTGCCAGGCACTATGTTCAGCAAATTTTATATCTTGTTTCATCTGTCTAATAATCCTACAAGAATAGATAATTATTCTCACTGGACAAACGAGCAAACTGGCTATCAGAGAGGTTAAACAATTTGCCTGAGGTCATACATCTCGTTGATAGCAAAGTCAAGCTGTAGACCCAGATGACTGTGCTCTTTCAAAAAATATTAGCCCAATGCTTTGGACATGGGGCACTGAGCAAATACTCTTAGAGTGAATGAGTGAACAAAATGAACAATTGAATGCACTATTATTTAATAAATGAACAATTTTACCCTGCCTACGTCAGTTCAGGGTCCCCTGCTGAGCCCCTGATTCTGGCGCACAGGTAAAGCCGGGGGACTGAAGATCAGGCAACTCATGACCCCAGCAGATCTATCCCACTCCCATCCTGTCTCTTAGGAACCATTGACAAGCTGAATCCCAGCCTGGGATCCTTAGCTGAGTCTTATGGATCTCGGCCGGGTTCATTAATGCCATTGTGGTTCAAAGACGGTCAATACCCGAGCTGCTGCCTCCGATCAGACTGCATGAAAAAAAAAGGAATGCAACTTCTTCCTGTGTTTTGCCAATGCACAGTATGTTGTGTGGGTAATTTCTGGTCTGGCCAGTAAAAACCTCCGGGAGCCTTCCTTTAGGTCTTTAATTATGAACTGTAGGGGACACCACAAAATAAATACTTAAAATGTCTAGACAACCAGTCATCAGAGTAGGATAATTAACTTCAAACATTCTAAATTGTTGGAGGAGCCGTTATTCACCTTCTGTCGTTCCTTTCTGTACCCCTCCTGAGCCAATATGTTTGCTAAAATGAGGCTGGGGGACCGTTGCAAACCTTCTCCTGATACAAAGCAGCCTCTTTCCCCAGCTCTTAAATGACAAGTCACAAAATGACCAGAGAACATACAATAAAGGAACATAAACTGAGACCATTAGTTTTTCCAAGGAAGGGAAAAAAAAAAAATCTCTCTGTTTTTTGGTTACATCAAAAACACAAAACAGCACGAAGGCAGATTTGGGGGAAGAAGAAAATACTACTTTATTTATTTAGTCTATTTTATGTATTTCTGTCTTAATTTTTTATTACTAAGAAAAAATTAATCGAGCCATCCTGATTCTTGATAAGAGTCCAGTAAATTTGCCTGCTAACATCTAAATATGATTAGGCTGTTGTTGAACTTGAGATGTTTCTCTCCCTACATGTCGTCATTGTCCACGAACTTCCTCCCAGCAAGCGTTTTCAGCATTGAGTCCACGTTAATTTTTTTTCACGATCTGAAAGCCAAGCGCCCCATGAGAAAGACATGGATTTCACAATGGGAACTCGATGCAAAGGGATCCTGCCTTGACTTTGCAGCGAGGCTGCGTGGAGCTGGGGGCCTTGTAGTTAATCAGGTCCGAAGCTTGAACTCAGACAGCCTTGCTCTGGGCAATGAGTAGATCTTAAAACCGCCAGCCTGCTTGGCTCAGAGGCAAAGGAAAGCTGTTCAAAATGTCAAAAGCTTCCTTCCCCACACCTTTTCACATCATCCTCCTAGCAGACAATCTTTTCTAAGACACCAAATAATTAATAAGAATTCTCATTGTTTGATTCCAATGTCATTTTTCTCGAAATCAAAGAAATGCCACATCAACTGTTATTTAATGAATATTTTATAATATTACATTTATAATGACCATATTTAATTGCTACAGCTCTAATTAAAGGTGATATCTGATTGCATGCATGTACTTTTCAAAAACCATAATTGTCTTGTGCAAGCCACTGAATAGATTTAGGAATCTTCAATAACAAAATTACATTAATAGCATATGCTATTAAATATGATTGATGGCAAAATTGGACCCCTCCTGGTTCCCTACCACACAAAAGCACACACTGCTTTTGAAGATGGTGCCTCGAGTGTCAACAAGAGAACCAGGAAAAATAGACGGGCACCACCAAGGCCTGTCTTTCCCAAAGAAAGGGCACTATCTTGGTAAGAATAAAAGATGCCTCTGGCATTTGAGCCCTGTGCTGAGAAGGCTGATGAAAATTCAATTGCCGGGCTCGGTGTAGCAGAGCTCACAGGGAGGGCTGGAGCAACCCATGATAGAAGGATACTTAGAGGTGGGCAGCAACTTTTGGGAAGGTCCCTTGCAGGCTGCCATCTCCAGTAAAAGCCATCACCTGTAGGACCAATCAGCACAAGTCAGCAGGAAGACAGCACTTCGTTGTACAATTAAGGATGGAGAGACAATTGCGTGTTTGCTGCAGACCCTCCGTGGCCCAGACCCTTTAGAGTCTCCATCAAGCTAGCAACTCTCATCACAGAGCAGGGCAAGAGCAAGAGGAGAGAAGGAAAAGAGAGAGACTGCTTTCCACGACCCATGATGTAAACCAAAGGCAAATGATAAATTGTAACAGGGAAGACAGAAAGAAGGGAAGCAAATGTCTACAGTGACTTTTCCCCCATTTAAATCTCATCACAGTCCTCAGAGGGTGAGGTGAGGAAATTGAGGTTCAGGGACAGAAAGTAACCTTGATCCTTCAGGCCCCAAATCTCGTGCTCTTTTGACTACAGTGCACGCTGCCTCTCAGAAGGTAAGAGATGACAGATGCATGTCAAGGAACCTGTTGTGCTTCAGATTCAGTCCACTGTGTGGTTCCTCTGCTCCAGGCTGTGGGTCCTTAGAGAAGACTTCTCACGGGGAAGGGCAATGGTAGCAAGGTCGGGATCACGCTTTTACAGAGTTGTGCTGATGGCCAGCTGAGATCGAGGCTTGGTGCTGGTGGAGCATTGCTCCGATTCCAGCAGAAGGAAGTGCGTAGACATGAAATTATTTGAAAGACAGTGTTGATCTTTCCAGTTCTGATGAGAGCTTGTCTAGCTCCTCTTGCTCTCTCCCTCTTGGCTCTGCTGGGATGAAAGAGAGCAAACAAAACTCCAGAGCCCTGGATGCCCCTCCAGGACGGTCACTCTTACTTCAAGGGAAGGTGACAATGGCTCCCATTCAGTGGAGAAGCCAGTCTTCAGCATGTGCCAAGTACTGCCCTAGGCATGTTACACACCCAGTCTCACTGACTTCTAAAGGAAGTGAGAACTGTCTTTATCCTCTTTGACAGCTGAGAAATAGGTTCCAGAAGTTAAGCGATTTGTACCAGGTCTCTCAGGCTATGATCAGAGTCAGGATTTGAACCCAGAGCCAGCTGATTTTGAAGATCTTACCTGTCACCACCAGGATATACATTCTCACTAGAGAAAGATGTGGGAAACTTCTGGAAGACTGACCCTTTTCTGAGGCCTGGCAGGTGGACGGACTTTGCCTGGGGGGCCTAGTTTGTTAGCCTGAAACTGGCCTCGTAAATGTTTATTGAAACAAGCTCATTACTTTTCACTGTATTGGTTCTGGGCTGACTAGGGAGAAACAGTTCCCACCATGAGAACAAGGAGAAAAAGGCAGAAGTGAGGCCTTAGACGTGAGCCTTCGGGTTTCCAGCTCCCCCTTCTCCTTACGTCCCAGGTGGAAAGGCCTGGAACCACCTTCTTCCGGCCTCTGCCAACTTGATATTTAAGGTCCCGGCTTAATGCTCATCTGTCAGAGGGTTGTTTCTCAACTCTCCATCACACAGATGGTCCCACTGTAGATTTCTTGGTCAATTAAGCCTCCAAATAACAGACATTAAAATCACAACACTGATGGGCAGTGATGAGGAGGGTATAAAAAAAAAAACCTAACTCATGATATATTTTAAAGAGAGACAGCAAGATTCCCTCTAGAAATAATTCTAATGCCCAGTAAATATATAAAAATATTTCATTTCACTAGTAATCAAATGAATGCAAATTTTTGAAAGAAGAAAATATCCTTTTTTAACCAATAAATTAGCAAAGATATAGATATATACAACACAGTAATAAAAAGGAACAAATTACTGATACAATATAGATGAATTTAAATGCATTATGCAAAGTGAAAGAAGCCAGACTCAAAAGGCTCTATACTATATGATTTTTATTTATGTGACATTCTACAAAAAGCAAAACTCTGAAGACAGAAATAGGGCTAAGGGTTGGGAGAGGAGGTGACTACGGGAAAGCACGGGAGAATGTTCTGGGTGATGGGACTGTTCTGTATCTTGATCATGGTGGTGATTTTCCAACTATATATTGAATACATTTGTGAAAACGTAGAGAACATGACACTAAAACAATGAATGTTTTTGTAGGTGAATTTAATTTTAGAGCTGAAAAACTAGTGCAATATAAATTTTGTAAAACAGAAAACATTCTAGGAACTCACATGCCGGGGTTTTAATAGCTTGTTTATCTTTTGGTAGATTGTGGGTATTCTTTACTTTCTTTTTCCATCTCCCTAAACTGTATGAAATTCTTTGTAGTAATCATATATTGTTTTGTGTCCAGAGGCTGAAAAAAAAGTTATTTTCATGTTTATTAAAAAAGAAGAAAGAAAGATAATGCCCAGTGTTAATGAGTGACAAGATACACACCCTTACAAGACCACCAGGGAACGTTTCCATTGATGACACAATGATGTGTCACAAAGGCATTGTCATATGTTTGCCTTTTTAGGTATTTATAGTGGAAAAAGCATTGTCTGCCCATGGGTATTCTTTGAGTTGTTTATAATAGAGAAGACTTTTGAAGAAATCTAAATATCTAATAATAAGAGATTGGCTAAATGAGTTATGATATATCCATTCAGTAGTATACTTCATAAACATTAATCATGAGTAAATATAGAAGATTGATGTGGAAAGATGCTTTATAACAAAGCATATATATAATATATTATGTTATTATAATATATATAATATAAATGTGCATATATTATATATCATGTATAAATATAATATATAAATATATATCATATATATTATATAAATGTGCATATATATTATATAAATGTGCATACAAAAATTCTAGTTACATGTTTTCAAATGTTTACAGTTATTATGTCCAGGCAATAACATTCTTTCAGTCCATTATTTTCCAATTTTTTATAAGTAAATAACGTTGTCAAAGATGCACGTGTGCATGACGCTGTATGACATTATTGGATTGCTCTCTTCTTCTTTATCCTTATTAAGGCTTTTTTTGGTCTCCAATTCTATATTGTCCAGCAGGACTATTGTTGCATCAGCTTTCTTATAGTTAGTATTTGCCTAGCGTTTTTCCATTGCTTCATACTTAAATTTATATTTAAATTTATATGCTTTTTGAAATTTGAAGTTGTTTTTTAATCCAATTTGATAGTTGTTGCCCTTTAGTGGATGAGTTTAATATATTATGATTGACAATGCATTTGGAATAGTTTCCACTGACTTCGCTTTGTTTTATATTTACAGTGCGTTTTCTTCTCCCACTTCTGACTTTCCTGGGTTTTGTTGTATTTTTAATGTTTATTCTCTCTTTTTTAAAAAATTTCCTCCGCTAGTTAGGAATTTATCAATTGCTTCTTACCTTTGTAGTGGCTTCCCTTCTAAGTTTAACATCCCTATGTAACTCTCACATTTTCTAACAAATCTGAAAGTTAGTCTGTGGCTCTATTTTCCTTCCATTGAAACCAAGACCCTTCATTAACTATCCGTGTATTTCCCTCCCCAGCTTCCTTTTCATCCTTGTCTAGAATTTTAATTCCAGTTTAAAAAGGCTTTTTATTAGTTCCCTTAGCACTTTAGGGAGACCACTCTCTTGGTACTAAGGGCTTTCTTCAAATTAAGAAAATTCTTAGTCACGATCTTTTCAAATATTGAACCTTCTCTATGTGGCCCCATTTTTTTCCTTTTGAAACTCTTTTTTCTAAGTTGTTTGGATCTTCTCGATGTATCATGTTATTTAACTGCTATTTTATGTTTTTTATCTCTTTGTGCCTTACCATATATGTGGTGAACTCCTCAATTCTATGCCATTGGGTATTTTTTTTT
>RJWJ010022744.1:0-26518 GCA_004363605.1 Indri indri | reverse complement strand
TGCTTTTAGGTCTTTCTCTGAAGTCTCAGAAGGTCACTCAGGAGATGCACAGGTGCAACTCAAAGTGCAGAAGGGCTAAAAACCATGGGGACAGCAGTCAAACAGTGTTGAACAGGAGTTTATGTAAACAGACCAGTCTCTAGTTCTCTAGTGAGACAACTCTGAGACACATACTACAAGCTTCTTCAGAGTTTGCAAGCGGAATTGTGTCCCACTCGTCCTCAGCAACAACCAGCACAATAATATACCATATATTGGCTTTTCTCTTTATGACTGTTCCCCCACCCTCTCACTTCTGTTTCCTGGAATTGTCTCCTAAATAAACTACCTGCCCCAAGTCATCATCTCAGCCTCTGCTTTCTTGAAAACCCAATTTAAGAGTTGGCATGGGAATCTAGAAGAAACCCGCTCAGTATGGATTTTGAAACTGAATTACTGACCAGTCAGATAGAAATTCTTGCATGTGGCAAATGTGGGGAGAGGAGCTAACTCCTGGCTTACATTGGCATCATGAAGACTAAGACTCTCTCATCTGTGATATGTTGGGATGTGGTACAGGTGAAAGGCAAAACGTTGGCTCCTGTGGTATCTCTAGCACATGGATGGTATAGGGTAAATGTAATTTTAAAAATGAGATATGTAGATATGACTGAGAATCTTGAAAGCCCCGCTTTCCCTGAGCACTTCGGGTCATCAAAAGTAGTCTCTATCCCTTGCTAGAAAAGCAGCCTTCTATTGCCAGGAGAATGTGCAGTGATCTCAACTAAAGTAGATGCTTGCAAGATAGTGCTTATGTTTAAGATCTGCCCCCACTTGCCTTTAGCCAATAGCTGAAGACCTCAGCATAGCCCAAGCAAGGAAGAACAGTTCTTGCTACAAGAGTAAATAGCTTACCAAAAGATTTTCAAGTCTTGGCTCAGATGTATTGGCAAGAGCTGTGAGTGGATCTTGAGAATAATAGAGCTAAGGGTATGGAGCATTATATTAAATATAATCCCGGCAGAGGGGGCAGTTTATTAACACGGCTGTACTCTCTCAGAATGTACTGTCCTGCACGGACACCTGGAGCCAGTTCTAACATGTTGCTACAATGGCTCCTTTAAGCTTGGACATGATACTGTCCTATGGTAAATAAGGTAGAGATGATAAACTGTGTTCAGTGAATTGACAGAGGGAAAAAATAATCAAGGAAATGATTATCTTTTATCTTTTTAAAATCTTTTATCGATACATAGTATTTTACATTATTATGGGGTACATGTGATTGTTATATGTATAGAATGTGTAATGACCAAGTTAGTGTATTTGGGGAATCCATCACCTTAAGTGTTTATCATTTTTATGTGTTGGTATTTCAAGTCTTCTAGTTACTCCGAAATATACATAATATTTTGGTAAATATAGTCATCCTAGTCCACTATCAAACATTGGAACTTATTTCCTCTATCTATCTGTATGTTTGTGCCCATAACCAACCTCTCTTTATCCCCCACCCACCCACTCTTCTCAGTCTCTGGTATCTATCATTCTACTCTCTATGTCCATGAGATCTACTTTTTTAGCTCCCACATATGAGTGAGAACATGCAATCTTTGTCTTTCTGTTCCTGGCTTATTTCACTTAACCTAATGACCTCCAGCTCCATCCATGTCCCTGCAAATGACATAATTTCATTCTTTTTTATGGACAAATAGTATTCCATTGTATGTATATATCCACATTTTCTTTCTCCATTTATTTGCTGATGAAAACTTAGGTTGATTCCGTATTTTTGCCATGTGAATAATGCTGTGATAAACATGCAAGTTTGATATGTCTCTTTGATACACTAATTTCTTTTCCTTTGAATAGATACCCAGCAGTAGAATTGCTGTATCATATAGTAGTTCTATTTTTAGTTTTTTTACAAAATTTTCATACTATTTTCCATGGTAGTTGTACTAATTTACATTCTTACTAATAGTGTATAAAAGTTCCCTTTTCCATACATTCTCACCAGCATCTGTTATCTTTTGTCTTTTAAAAAATAACAGCCATTCTAACTGGGGCGAGGTGATATTTAATTTGCATTTCCCTGATGATTAGTGATGTTGAGCATTTTATCATATATATGTCAACCATTTGTATGTCTTCTTTTGAGAAATGTCTATTCTTGTCCTTTGCCCATTTTTAATGGGATTATTTGTTTTATTACTGTTGAATTGAGTTCCTTGTATATTCTGGATATTAGTTCAGATTAGTGAGATAAGTAATTTGCAAATATTTTCTCCTGTTCAAGAGGTTGTCTATTCACTCTGTCGAATGTTTCTTTTGCTGTGCAGAAGCTTTTTAGTTCAATATTGTCTACTTCATTTTTGTTAGTTGTGCTTTTGAGGTCTTAGACAAAAAATCTTTCCCTAGACCAACATTTTAAAGAGTTTTCCACATGTTTTATTCCAGTAGTTTTATAGTTTCAGTTCTTATGTTTAAGTCTTTAATCTATCTTGAGTTGACTTTCATATATGGTGAGAGGTAAGGGTTCAGTTTCATTTTTCTGCATGCAGTTATCCATCTTTCCCTGCACCATTTATTGAAGAGAATGTCCTTTCCCCAATGGATGCTCCTGGTGCCTTTGTCAAAGATCAGTTGGCTGTAAATATGTGGATTTATTTCTGGGTTCTCTATTCTGTTCCTTTGGTCTATATGTCATTTTTATACCAATACCATGCTGTTTTGGTTACTATGGCTTTGTAATATGTTTTGAAGTCAGTGTGCTGCCTCCAGCTTGGTTCTTTTTGCTTAGGATTGCTTTGGCTATATAGGCTCTTTTTTGGCTCCATACAAATTTTAACGTTTATTTTTTCATTTCTGTGAAAAATGTTATTGGTGTTTTCATAGAGATTGCATTAAATCTGTACATTGCTTTGGGCAATATGGTCATTTTAACAATATTAATTCCTCTACTCCATGAGCATGGGATGTCTTTCCATTTGTTTGTGTCCTCTTCAATTTTTTTCATCAGTGTTTTGTAGTTTTCCTTGTAGAGCTCTCTCACCTTCTTGATTAAATTTATTCCTAGGTATTTTTTTTTCTAGCTATTGTAAAAGGGGATGGGATGGCCTTCTTGATTTCTTTTATGGCTATTTCATTATTAGTATATAGAAATGCTACTGATTTTTATATGTTAATTTTGTATTCTAGAATTTGACTGAATTTGTTTATTAGTTCTAAGAGTTTCTTGGTGGAGTTTTTGGTTCTTCTAGATATAAGATCATGTCATCTGCAAAGAGCAATGATTTAACATCCTCTTCTCCAGTTTGGATGGCTT
The DNA here is from genome assembly GCA_004363605.1 of Indri indri. Classification (NCBI taxonomy): domain Eukaryota; kingdom Metazoa; phylum Chordata; class Mammalia; order Primates; family Indriidae; genus Indri; species Indri indri. Next base: position 23,211 of record RJWJ010022744.1, on the reverse strand, counting down.
TTATATCTTTTGCTTGTTTGATTGCTCTAGCTAGGACTTCCAGTATCATGCTGAAAAGGAGTGGTGAAAATGGGCATCTTTGTCTTGTTTCAGTTATTAGAAGAAATGCTTTCAACTTTTCCCCATTCACTATGATGTTAGCTATGGTATTATCACATACAGCCTTTATTATTTTGGGGTATTGTCCATCTATGCCCAATTTGTTAAGAGTTTTTATCATGAAGGGATGTTAAATTTTGTCAGATGCTTTTTCTGTATCTATTGAGATTATCATATGGTTTTTGTCCTTCATTCTGTTGATGTGAAGGATCCATTTATTGATTTGTGTATGTTAAACCATCCTTGCATCTTTGGTATAAAATCCACTTGATCAAGGTGTATTATCTTCTGGATGTGCTTTTAGATTCAGTTTGCTAGTAAGAAGTTGGCATCTTTAAATTGATTAATTATGTGAGATAGGAGAACTTGCTACCTGACTATGTTCCACGGAAAGAGAACACACATCCTTCTCTAGGATAATAAGGAATGCACCAGTGAGGGAGACACCAGCATCACTGAGAAGCTCAAAGGTGACTCTACTTTGTAGCCCAGAGTTGACATGAGGAGATGCTACCTTGGGACTAGAATCCTTAGTGTCAATGTGGATGGTAGGATTGCCTAATTGGAGAGAATAATTGGTAGCACTTAACTGTCAGAGGCAACATTGATATAATTACCATAGGAAGAAGCAAGGCCAGAGCAGCAACTAGTTTGCCTTGATCAATAGAGATCTGCAGTGATGTTCAATAGATCATAGTGTCCTCAAAGCAAAATAGAGAACGAATGAAAAGAACACTATATCCTTTAGCAGCCTGCCAAAGGGCTCAAGGCATCAAAAAATGTTTTAAAACAAAAACAAAAAGCCCTATGATCAAACCTGCCTCTGAAAGTGTACCTACCTGCTCACTAAATATCCGTTTCACTCTGCTATACATAATATGCAATCACACTTCAAAAGAAACAATTCAAACTAGTATCCACTCAATACATAAAGTCCATTACAAATTTTCTTTAAAAAAATTACCAAACAATAAAATAAATAAGTGCATATTTAGATTATACTATAAGTGACAAAACTTCTATATCAAGAGAAAAGATGGCACTACTCAGTTTAACAGTAATGATCAGCTTCATCTCACAAGAGTCTAAGCAACTTTTGCTATTTAACAAACGTCTCCAAAACTTACTGGCTTAAAACAATAGCAAAATTTATATTTCTCAGGAACATGAAATTTGACAATGATTGGCAGAGATAATTTGTCTTTGCTCCACTCAGCATCTGCTGGATTAGCATGAAGTCTGGGAGCTGGAATAATCCGAAGACTCAATCAAGTGTCTGACAATCGATGCTGGCTATTGGCTGGGACTTTAGCTGGGGCTATTGGCTGGAATATCTACATGTAGTAGCTTCATGTTACCTGAACTTCCTTAGAAAGTGGTGGCTAAATCCAGGAGCAAGCATCCCAATAGCGAGAGCCAGGCAGAAGCTCTACTGCCTTTCCTTAATCTAGCCTCAGTCATGCACATCAGTTCTACCTCATTCTACTCATTAGAAGTGAGTCATTAATTTCGGTCTTCGTTCAAGATGAGTGGAAACAGACTTCATCATTTGATTGGATGAATGTCAAAGAATTTGCAAACAGGTTTTAAAACCACAAGTCTTTCTTCTGTCCAAAAATTATTTATATTTCTTCCACATGCAAAATATACTTATTTCCTTCAAGACCTTCAAAAGTCTCATCTATTGTGGCATTGGGCTCACATTCAAGGTCAAGTATCCTGTCATCTAAGTTAAGTCCAGCTGTAGATGTGCTCCTCAGGTTCAGTTCCTTAATTATAGCTTCTCAAACTGAAAAGACAATTTATGTCTCCCACATACCCCAGCATGTAAAGATGCAGGCAAAAGATAACTGCTATTAGATACTCTGGTTCAAAAGTTGGGAAAAAGGAGTCCACCATAGGCCGGGCACGGCGGCTCACGCCTGTAATCCTAGCTCTCCGGGAGGCCGAGGCGGGCGGATTGTTTGAGTTCAGGAGTACGAAACCAGCCTGAGCAAGAGTGGGACCCCGGCTCTACTAAAAATAGAAAGAAATTAATTGGACAACTAAAAATATATAGAAAAAATTAGCCGGGCATGGTGGCGCATGCCTGTAGTCCCAGCTACTCGGGAGGCTGAGGCAGGAGGATCGCTTGAGCCCAGGAGTTTGAGGTTGCTATGAGCTAGGATGATGCCACAGCACTCTAGCTGGGGCAACAGAGTGAGACTCTGTCTCAAAAAAAAAAAAAAAGGAGTCCACCATCGATAGCACTTCTGACATACATTTAAGTACATGTTGCAGGTTTCTTTATTAAGGTCCAGTTCTACTGTCTGGGAATTATTCTCCATGGCTCTTGGCTCTATCCTCCAGACTCTTGGTTCTTTATCTTCCTTCCTCCTCCGATGTTAGAGGCCAGTATTTGTACCTGAATAGTTTTCTCATGGTTTAAGGGTCCAGAAAAATTTTTCACTGTGTATGATCTTTGTACCTTTAGTCCAAGCTGTTGGTAGTACAATTCTGTTAAAAACTTTGTGGCTTTTCAATGAGTCTTACTGAGATTCACTCCATTTGACATAAGTTACACCCATAGCTCTCATAAACGTAAGTCCTTCTATACTTTATTTTTTAATTTAAAAAATTTTAATTAAGAAAAAAGATTGTATGTATTTATGGTGTACATATTGTATATATTTATGGTGTATTTTGATATATGCATACATTGTGGAATGGCTGAAAGAAGCCAGTTAACATATACATTACCTCATATACTTATTTTTTTGTGTGGTGAGAACACTTAAAATGTACTCTCGTAGCAATATTCAAGTATACAATATATTGTTATTGACTATAGTCATCATGATTAGCCCTTTTCTACTTTCTGCTTATTAGGCTGCTGCAGGAAAATGCTCTTGTTGTTTTTTTAAAGCTCTATTGAACTACAAGTCATACCTTTAAGAAACCTAGGAACTGTTTATGGCAGCACCTTAAATCTTTCTGAGATATTAACAAAGGGTAGTACTGTCACAACCTTGGTTTTGTCTTAGACCATGTTTTCTTTACAACGCCCTGATTTGAATCTCTGCCTGCGATCCATTTTTAAACATTAGTATTATTTGCCATCTGGAATATATTGGAATTAGAAATAATTTAATTTTCAAACTAGCAATTCCTAGTCCCTCTATATATTAAACATATATACAAAGGGGTTTTTCTGTGTGTGAGCATGTGTGTTTTGAGACAGGATTTTACTCTGTCACCCAGGCTAGAGTGCAGTGACCTGCTCACAGCCCACTGCAACCTCAAACTCCTGGGCTCAAGGAATTCTGTCTTGGCTTCCCAAATAGCTTGAAATATAGGCTCATGCTACCATGCCATGCTAATTTTTTTTTTTTTTCATTTTTGGCAGAGACGGGGTCTTGCTATGTTACCCAGGCCGGTCTCAAATTCCTGGCCTAGGCCCGGCACGGTGGCTCACGCCTCTAATCCTAGCACTCTGGGAGGCCGAGGCGGGTGGATTGCTCAAGGTCAGGAGTTCGAGACCAGCCTGAGCAAGAGCGAGACCCCCGTCTCTACCAAAAATAGAAAGAAATTAATTGGACAGCTAAAAAACATATAGAAAAATATATAGAAAAAATTAGCCGGGCATGGTGGCGCATGCCTGTAGTCCCAGCTACTCGGGAGGCTGAGACAGTAGGATTGCTTGAGCCCAGGAGTTTGAGGTTGCTGTGAGCTAGGCTGGCCATGGCACTCACCCCAGACAAGACAGTGAGACTCTGTCTCAAAAAAAAAAAAAAAAAAATTCCTGGCCTCAAGCAATCCCCCTGCCTTGGCCTCCCAAAGTGCTGGGATTAGAGGCATGAGCCCCTGTATGCAGCTGTCTCTGTATATGTATTAATAACAGCTATTTCTTTACTTTATTTCTCTCTTCTCACATTTTACTCTAAGCAGTTGTAAAAATCCAGGTGGCACCTTCAATGTGCCCGAAAACTTTCTTAGCTTATCATGTAGTTTATTAGACATATTTCCTATTTTTCGTGTTACTGCAGGATACAGTATTGTTAAGTTTTCTGTTACCACATAACAATTGTCCCATTTTCTTCAGCTTCCAAACATGTTTTCCTCACTTAAAGTCCTCATTGACAGCCTCAAGGGCCATCAAGCACCTATTAAACAGTCTCTTAAAGGTGTTAAGCTTTCAGTAGCACTCTCCTTGAGGTCCCAAAGCAATTCCTATATGCTTTAGGTTTTTCTTATAGCAGCACTTCTAGACACCAAATACCAAAATCTCTTCCATTTATCTATTGCTGGATAACAAATCACCCCAAAATACAGAAGCATATAAACATAGCAACACGTATTTTGCTTAAAAATAAAAATCTTTGGCAGGGATCAGTTGGGATAGATCATATATGCTCCACTCAGCTTTCGCTGGGGCAGCTTAAAAACTGGGGACTAAAATCACCTGAAATCTTGTTCACTCAAATGTCTGATGGGTGATACTGGAATCTCCTGGACACTTGACACTGCATGTCAGCTAAAATAACTATATGTGCTGTCCACATATGCTCTCACAACATGGTCAATTATTTGCAAGGGTGAGTTTCTCAAGAAAGAGAGCCACAAGGAAGCCATATTACCTCTTCTGGCATGACTTTGGTAGCAGTAAAACAGCATTACTTTTCAATGCATTCTATTTATTAGATACAAGTGATTAATATAAGACAGAACAATGTTCAAGGGGAGGGTCGTTAAAGCAAACCTTTTGACGAAGAGTATTAAAAAAGTTTGCAGACATGTTCGTACACCACAACACCCACACATACTTTAAATAAAACTAACTTACAGCTTCCCCTATTTCCCATTGACCTAACTGACTGGCAGCTTGTATTAATGCAACTCTCAATAAAAAGTGCTTTCCTGAAAATATAAAATCTGGGGCTAATATAAGACTTGGCAGGATACTTACTGGATAGGCTCAATAACAGAAAGGAAATGACAGGAAAGAGGACCTGGGGGACAGTACCAAAAGGTCTAATATTTGTGGAATTGGAGTTACATAAGAAAACATAAAGAGGATGGTGCAGAAAAAATATCTGAAGAAATAATGGCTGAAATGTTCTAATGCTCATGAAAGTCATAAATTTATAGATTAAAGAAGTTCAGTAAGCCCCAAACAGAATAAATACAAAGAAGCCCATGCCCAGACAGATTATAATCAAATATCTGAAAAGTAAAGATAAAGAAAAAATTGTTAGAAATCAACAAGAAATCATGACATTAACTAGAATATGGGAACAATAATTCAAATGACAGTGGATTTCTCATCTGAAATCATGGAGGCCAGAAAGATTTGACCCATCATTTTCAAGTGCAAGACTTTCCTTCAGGAATGAAGATATTATAAAATATACTTTCTCAAATGAAGGAAAACCAAGAAAATTTGTTGCCAGAAAACTTACTTTAAAACAATTGGTGAGAGAAGGTTTCCAGACCAAAGTGAAATGATACCAAAGGAAAACTTTAAATATCAGGAATAAAGGAAAAGCGACAGAAATACTGAGTAAATATAACTTCTCTTGAGCTCTTTAAAATACATTTGATAAACGAAAACAAATTTATCACATTGATAAATTTCTTTAATGTACATTGTGAATACATGGAACAATTACAACATAAATTGAGAAAAATAAAGCACCTGGTGGTAAGCTTTCTATATTCTAACTGAAATGGTAAAATATTGACTCTAAGTAGACTATGAAAAGTTAAATACGTATGTTATAACTCTTGAACAATCACTACATAACTATTAAAAAGAGAGAGAGATACTCAAACACACAATAGATAAATTAAAATGTAATACTCAAAAATTTCAGATAATCTAGAAGTCAGTAAAGGAAAAAATGGAAAAGCAAAAAATGGAGCAGGAAAAATAGAAAACAAATAAAATAATAGACTTAAATCCAAATATACCAATAATTCCATTAAATGTACATAGTCTAAACAAATTAAAGCACAGAGATTGCCAAAAAAGATTTAAAAAGAAAAACTATAGGTAGGTTAAGGGTAAAAGGGTGGGAAGAGGTATATCATGGTAACACTAATCAAGAGAAAGCTAAAATGATAAACAAGGATATTACATAATAATAAAAGAATCAATCAATTCACCAAAAAAACAAAACAATCCTAAGTGAGTATGGACACAAAGAACTTCAAAATACGTGAAGCAAAAACTGACAGAAAAGAAAGGGAAATCAACAAATCTATAATTATTATATATTTGACAATCTCAATTTCTCTCGGTATTTAATAGAACAAGCAGACAAAAATCAGAAAGGATACAGAAGAATGAAACAACACTATCAACTAGGGGCTTTAATTCATATTCATGGAACATTTCACCCAATAAAAACAAAATACACATATTTTTCAAATGCACATGGAATAATCACCAATATGGACTATATCCTGGGTTATGAAATGAAACTTAATTTTTAAAAAAATTGATATCATAAAATATTGATGTTGTCTAAGTATAACAAAATTTGACTATATATCAAAAGCATAAAGATAACAAAAATTTTTGAACTCTCGGAAATTAAACAACCTACTAATAAACAACCCACAAGTTAAAAAGGAAATCTCAAGGAAAGTTAAAAAATATATTGTACTGAAAAATTTTAAATCCAGCATATTAAAATTTGGGCAATGCCTATAAAGCCATCCTTTCAGGGAGATTGATAGCATTAAATGCTCATATTAGAAAAGAGGAAAGGTGTCAAATCGGTAATTTAAGCTTTTGCCTTTTGCCCTTTGCCTTCTTTGGGAACTAAACCCAAAGAAGGCAAAAAGAAATGTTAAGGAGGAGAAACTAAAAACAGAAAAACAATAGAGAGGAAAAATTGGTTTTTATTAATCTTTTAAAAGGTTAATAAAATTGATAAAGCTCTAGCAAAACTGAATAAAAAAACCAGAGAGAAGACACAAATTACTAATAACAGGAGTAAAATCAGGGATATCGCAGACCCTACAAACATTAAAAGGAAAATAAGGGAATGCTATGGACAATTAATCATGTATATATTCAATAGTTCATATGAAATGGACCAATACCTCAAAAACCGCCACCAGTACTCGCTCAAGATTAAATCAATATTTTGAGTAATCTTATAGCTATTAAAAGAAACCGAATATACTTAATTAAAGAAAAGCCTTCCAAAAAAAAAAAAAATCTCCTGGCTCAGGTATTCAATGAAGAAATAACATAAATTCTATAGTCTCTTCTGGAAAATAAAAGAGCAGGGAGCTCTTCCCAAATCTGTTTATGAGGTCAGTATTCCTCTGACACAAGTACCAGACAAAGAAGACAAAAAAAATAAATCTACGGGTCAGAATCACTCACTCCTGAACGTTGACACAAAATGCTACAAAATATAAGCAATTGTATGCAGCGATATATAAAAGGAATGCCCATTAGACACCATGAGCAATCTATATATAGACACCACTAACCTCTAAAGAAGAGAAGTCACATGATCATTATCAATAGATGCAGAAAAATCATTTGATAAAATTCACCATCACTTCATGATAAAAAGAAAACAGCAACAAAAAACAATCTTCTCAGCACACTAGTAATTTAAGAAAACTTTCTTAATGCGTTAAAGCAGTGGTCCCCAACCTTTTTGGCACCGGGGACCAGCTTCAAGGAAGACGATTTTTCCACAGACTGTAGGGGCGGGGGAGGGGTGGAGGAGGAGGAGCTCAGGCGGTGATGGGAGAGTGACAGGGAGGGGAGCGGCTGTAAACACAGATGAAGATTCATTTGCTCACGCACCACTGCTTACCTCCTGCTGTGCACCCCCACCTCCTTCCTAAGATTCATGGAAGACAGTTTTTCCCTGGGAGACAATTTTTCCACGGACTGGGGTGGGGGTCAGGGACCTCAGCATTAAAGAGAATCTACCAAACAATGACAAAAACAATAAAAACCTCTGGCTAACAGCATACTTGATGGAAAAGTGAATGCCTTCCCCCTTAGATCAAGAGCAACAGGAAAATGCCCACTTTCACCACTCCTTATTCAACATTATAAAGACTGGAAAAGGGGCAATAAAACTGTCCTTATTCATAAGAGAGGAAACTGTCAATATAGAAAATCCAAAGTAATCCACAAAAAATACTAAGAATTAATAAGTGGATCTAGCAAGGTTTCAGGATATATAATCAACACACAAAAATTAATCTTATATGTGAAAAATTGGGTACTGAAAATAATTTTTAAAAACACAATAGCTCCAAAATAATGAAATGCTTAGGCATAAATCTAACAAAATATTTGGAAGACCTGTATGCTGAAAGCTACACAATATGATGAAAGAAGTCAGTGCAGCCCAAAATAAGTGGAGACATACTGTAGTCACAGGTCAGAAGATTCAGAATAATAAAAGTGTCAATTCCAATGCAATCTCAATAAAAATCCCAACAGGATTTTGTAAATATATACAAGCTGATTCTAAAATTTATGTGGAAAAGCAAAGGAACTAAAATAGCCAAAACAATTCTGAAACAGCAAAATAAAGTTGAAAGTAATTTAAGAATTACTGTAACACTATAATAATCAAGTGTGCTATTGATAAAGAGATAAACACAAAGATCAATGAAATAGCCAGTACAGAGATAGACCTACACAAATATGGCCAATTAATTTTTCGCAAAGATGCAACGGCAATTCAGTGGAGAAACAATCATCTTTTCAACAATGGAGCAACTGAACATCTATATGTAGAAGATGAAACTCAAACCTCACACCTTATACAAAAATTAACTCCTTATGAATCATGGGTCTAAATATAAAACATAAAACTTTTGGGAGAAAACATAGAAAATCTTCATGAGGATAGACAAAGAATTTGTAGACAAAATACCCAAGGTACGGTTCAAAAATAAAAAATTGGCAGGATGTGGTGGCTCATACCTGTAGACCCAGCTACTTGGGAGGCTGAGGAAGGAGGATCTCTTGAGCCCAGGAGTTTGAGGTTGCAGTGAGCTATGGTGTCTCCACTGCACTCTAGCCCAGGTGATAGGACAAGACCCTGTTTTAAAAAAAATAAAAAGAGAGAAAGAAATTGATAAATTAGACTTTGTCAAACTTTAAAACTTTTGTTTTGTGAAAGACTACTAAGAAATTGAAAAGACCAGTCATTCACTGGTAGAAAATGTTTGCATGTCACATATCTAACAAAGACTTGTATCCGGAATATATAATATAAAGAATATTTTAAAAACTCTGAAAACTCACCAATAAGAAAACAAACAATTAATTTAAAAATGGGCAAAATATTTGTATAGTCAGTTCCACAAAAAAAATATAGTTTTCAAATAACCACATGAAAATATGCTCAACATTATTATCGAAAACCACAAGACACCTTTTTACACCCTATCTGAAAAGCTAAAATTAAAAAAAAAAAAAAGCTGGGTTTGGGGGCTCACTCCTGTAATCCTAGCACTCTGGGAGGCCGAGGTGGGAGGATCTGTTAAGCTCAGGAGTTGGAGACCAGCCTGAGCAAGAGTGAGACCCCGTCCTACTAAAAATAGAAAAAATTAGCTGGGCGTGGTGGTGGGGCACCTGTAGTACCAGCTACTTGGGAGGCTGAGGCAGGAGGATTGCTTGAGCCCAGGAGTTTGAGGTTGCTGTGAGCTAAGCTGACGCCACAGTACTCTAGCCCGGGCAACCGAGGGAGACTTTGACTCAAAAACAAACAAACAAACAAACAAAACAAAACAAAACAAAGCAAATCTGTCAATACCAAGCATTGATGAGCAACCAGAACCCTGATACACTGCTGAAATGCAAAATAGTGTAACTACTCAGGAAAACAGTTTGACAAATTTTTTAAAAGTTAAACATATTTTGCCATATGACCCAAAAATTTCACTCCTCAGTATTTACCCTAGAGAAATGGAAACATATGTTCGCATACACATATGTTTACACATGTCAAAACTGCCAAAAACTAGAACCAACCCAAATGCCCTTTAATGAGTGAATGGATAAACTACTATAATACATCTTATCATGGAATATTATCCAGCAATACAAGCAACAAACTATTGACACACACACAAACTCCAGTGATTTCAAATGTATTATGCTGGGTGAAGAAACCAGTCTCAAAAGGTACAATTCCAATAATATGACATTCTAGAAAAGGAAAAAAATGCAGCTACAGAAAATAGATTATTGCTTGTCATGTTTTAGGGCTGGGGAAGGGCTATGTCTACAAAGAGACAGCATAAGGGATTTTGGGAGGGATGATGGAACTGTTCTGCATCCCAACTGTGACAGTGGTTATGTTAATCTATACATGTGCTAAAACTCAGAACTGTACACCAAAAATAAAAATATGAATTTTATCACATGTAAAATTTAAATTTATTTTTAAAATTAAAAAGTAAACAATTTTTAATAATCCAAACCCTAAGTAGGAAAATAGTTACCATTTTCAGATCTGTAACCATATACCAGGCCCTTCTACCTAAAGGCTTTATATTCATTAATTTATTAATCCTTACTATAGCCCTGTGATTTAAGTATCCTTATTCCACAGACGAGGAAATTTAAAGAGAGAGAGAGATCAAATAATTTCTCCTTGATCACACAACTAATGAGTGGCTCAGTCAGAATTTAAACTTCTCTTTACCCATAAAGCCATAGTCCATACCAATCATTACTTTGAGCACTGAGACAGAAAATTGATCCTTTATAGAAGAGTATGCCATTACTTTATCTCTTTTCCAAACTTTTAGAAGAAGACTGATGGGATATTTGCTTCTAATGTTTAAGATGGGTACAAACTAATACTCATTACTGGCATCAAAACGAAAGGAAAAAAGTTTTAGAAGTCTGCCAACTCTCAACCCATTTTAGAACTATAAAACTTTCCTTTATTTACAATGCTAGTAGATAAGAAACTCAAATAACCGAAGTTTTTAAACTGCAATTTACTTTTGTATGAAAAATGTAAATGACAAGTAAACAAGCTGATATCAAGAATTTTTGAAGCAATTTCCAAAATATACCACAGGGTCAGCATATTTTCCACCTAATGTCTTAGACTATCTACTTGCAAGTGTAGAATTCAAATCAATGAGTATTTGACCACCTACTATTTATGTTCATTATGATAACTGTGTTACTTCAAGATGCTGAACTGTCTTCCGAATCATTAAAGCAAGTTTAAAATTTTTCAGTATGGCTTTATGATTGTTGATTTCATCATTTTCCCTCTAAAAATTGAAAATCCACAACATCAGCCAGATTGCTAAGTTAACTATAAAAGTCTACTCCATTAATCATTTCAGTTAATAGGAGTTCATGGTGTTTAACTGTTTTAAAAGAAAAATCAAAAGCCGCAAAAACTATATTTGTTAAATATACTTCCTGGTTACTGATTTTGAGCTATGTCATCAAGATACATTACAGACTTTCAATTCCTTTTCTTTCATGTAACCCCGGGGTTAGAATTCATATTAAATTATTAAAAAGTAATTTAAATTGCTGTGAGGGAGCATGAGTCCTCAGCCTCTTTCCCTTATACCCGTCACAAAACATTTCTGCTTTTGGGATACTGGGAGATTCTGCCCAATTTAATTCAATTGCTTAAATTCTTCAGTATTATGCTAAATATTGTATGCATTTAAAATAATAACTGCAAATACAGACATGCCTGGCTAATTTTTTCTTTCTCTGTTTCTTTTTTTTTTTTTTTTTTTGAGACAGAGTCTCATTACGTTGCCAGGCTGGCCTCAAACTCCTGGCCTCAAGGGCTCAATCAGCCTCAGCCTCCCAAAGTGCTGGGATCACAGGCATGAGCTACCACTTCTGGCCAAGACCCAAATTCTTTTGTTGCAGATACCTGAAATGCACGAGCCTTCTCCTTATACAAACAAAATCTCAATGCCCCTGAACTTTATTCCTTGCTTAACAATTTTTTATCTTTACTACTTAAAGTTTTGGGAGACATTAGGAACCCCTGAAATTGAAGAGGAATAGCTTCATTAATCATGTTTCTCTTCTTACTTCCTCTTAGACCTCTGTTTGGAAGGGTTTAAGAATATGAACACATGGAACTGTGTGTGAACTGTGTGTGGAAGTTCTCTTATGTTCCAGTGTGGCTAATCAGTTTCTTATACCTCAGCAACTAACTCTTTTACAACATAGTCCTGCACGGAGCTTTTCAAGGAGACTCAATTGCGTCATGTCTATTCTGTGGGTAAATGCTTAGAGCTTGACCCTTTGATTTTGAGTGAGACAAGAGCTACCTGTTGACATGTAATCTCAACGTCTTTCATCACAGTGTCTGAAAAATAATAATTGGAACTGAGACTGTCCTAACTGGGTGATAATGAATGGAGGTGGTGTGAGAAGTGTGAATGCCAGGACCATATTACCCAAATTTGTAGCTAAGTCTGGGATGTTACTTTCTAAAAAACTGAATCTGACACCATCTAGAAACACTAAAATTCAGGTGAATCAGCCGGTCAGAAATAAGCAGTACAAGCTTTTTTCAACTGCTGCTTTTAAAAACATAGTAATTACCTTTGAATACAAAGTGTATCCTGCTGAAAAAATTATTCTGATGCTTTAGCAAAGGTAATGCTTTTATTTTATTATGAGCTTCCCACTTGCACTTCTTAAGTTGTGACTCATTTGAGCAGTTTTTCAGTTAAAGAACATTTTATTCTAGAATGAAAAAAACACTAAATGCCCCACAGTAGTGTGGGGTTAACATAAACCTGAAATGACAGGTGGTTTAATCTAAGCCCAGAATAATGACATCATCTTACAGGACATCGAAGCTGCTATATGATTTCTTATGGATATCGTTTTGGTTTTCATGACATAATTTCAGGAGCCACATTAGGATGAGTCACAGTTTTGTTTACTGTGTTCACATTTTGTTCTCTGTTGTAACTACAGTGGGAGTCTGGAGAGATTTTCAGCTCATTCACGAAGCTGCTTACTTCCTATCTGCCGCTGACACTCTTTGCAGAAAGGATCACGGAGAGCTCTGGGTTTCAGAATCTTAAGGATATTTCCTAACCAGAGCCCAAGGACCTAAAAGCCCTTAATCAAGTTTCTAATCACAAGCAAGATGATCTTACATTAAAGGGTCCTTTGAGAGTAGCAATATCATTGTGTCTTCCTCACCATATCAAATAGGATTCTTATTTTAGCACCAAAGGCAATTTGAAGAGTTGCCTTGTAGAGTGAAGAGAAACCCTGAACAGTCTGTTGAGGAACAGAACACAGTAGCTACCATTTTATTCTCTCCCCTACATGGCTCTGGAACCTATTTTATTTTAACAATTACATGGTGAATACCGTTTTACAAGCGTTAGTTTATTTAATCCTTACAGCAACGTTGTGACATAGTTACTATTGTTATCTCTGATGTTCAGTAGAGAAAATGAGACCCTGAGTGGGGCATAGGGACTTGCTCCAGGCCACACAGCGAGCATGTGGCAGAGCCCAGATTCAAATGCAGGTCACTCAGCTCCATAGTCCACAACTCCCCACGAGGCTACTCTCTTCACCCAAGCCTCAGACAAGGGCAGAGAAGGCAGCAGGTTTGCTACCTTCTTCCCATCTTGATGCCTCCAACAGGGCTGGAGGGACCACCCAACAAACAGAGTCATCATATTTTAGACATACTTAAAACGCCCCATGGAATTTTTATTTTGAATTCCTTCTGCATGTGTGGAATTTGTATTAAGTAAAAGAGAACTCAACTCCGTATGTCTGATATTTTCACCAGGGATAGTCCCCGTGTACACTCCATTCATTGTATTGCTGACCAATTCAGTTTAGCATTTGCTAAATGCTTCATTTTTAACCTGGTATTATTAGTTAACAGTTGCATTAAACATGCTAAGATGGGTCTAGTGGACTTTCAGTTTTCCAGCTTCAGTCTGGCCATAGCCAGGAGCAATTGAGATTTTTATGCAGTGAGTGGATTTCCCACTTTAACACATGGTTAAATCTGGTTAGACACCCAATGCTTTCTAGACACAAAGTAACTAACACCAATGTTCTAAGAACATTGCTCTAAACTGAATGTTTATGTCCCCCCAACATTCATATGTTGAAATCCTAACCCCAATGTGAGGGTATTTAATGAATGGGACTAGCACCCTTATAAAAGAGACCACAAAGAGCTGTCTCACCCCTTCCACCACGTAAGGACACAATGAGAAGACACCATCCATGGGCCTGGAAGTGGATCTTCAGCAGACACTTTATCTGCTAGTGCCTTGATTTTGGACTTCCCAGCCTCTAGAACTGTGAGAAATGCATTGCTGTTGTTTATAAGCCACCCAGTTTATGGTATTTTGTTATAGCAACCTGAATGGACTAAGACAGACATCAGGGAGGACTCTCAGTAATAAAAGGAAATGCACATAAAGAGCATCTTGGAGTTTTCCACCCTGCCAACTTGTGGCCTATGCAGCAATTCCATGCCATGACACTCCATGCCACAGCTGACGGGACACCTGAAGCTGTCAGCCCACCAGTCAGGGGAGTCTTTGGGAAATAGGAAAATGATAGGGTTAATGTAGGTGAAATGTACTGGGGAAATAAAAGCAGAGATGTCCTAACGTATAAGTTATTGATTATAGGACTCAAATAAGTACCAAGACAAAAATGCTCTGCCTATATAATTTTAATATGCAGATAATTCATATAAATACTTTTTAAATAGTCCTTTAATATATATGGTTATATCTCATTTTATTTATTTATTATTTTATTTTTAAATAGTTTTTGAATAGAATTTTTGTTATATGTTTACAAATAAAACCAATTTATCAATCAATAATTATTTCAAGAATTATGTAATTTTAATGATTATCTTCCCAATTTATTCCCAAAATTTTACATGGTAACCCTACATGAGAAGGAAGTTCATTACACTATGAGGCAGCCCCTCCCATCCACTGGTAGAAACTACAATTACTAGAAAGTTCTTCCTCACACTTATTCAAAATCTGCTTCCAGATTAATCTTCCTTAATTTAGCCCTTCTGCACCTATGTAAATGAAATTCCAGGATCTCTTCCCTAGTAGAAACATTTTAAAATATTATCTTCTGGTTCCCATCTACCAAAGGAGATTTTGTAACATTTATCATCTCAGCATGTCTACTTTTTCTCTGCCTTTCTCTTATAAGAGCTTTTGGAATGTTTACTTTAATTATATAACAAATACACATTTGTTCCTACTCAAAGCAGATAGTAAGAGTTATTTCTTTTTAAAAATTACCTATATTTTCCTTTGTGGTGGTGGTGTTATCCTCATTTTTTCTCCCTAGTAATTATTTCTTGCAGAGACAGTGGATACTTAAGCTAAAATAATTTTTTAATGGAAGAAATAGAAATATTCCTTCAGGGAAAAGAAATAATGGCAAGATAGAGAGATGCAGATTTCAAAATATCAGCTACAGAAAATTGGGATAGCATCCTTAAAACAGCACAGGCTTTCAGTTTAGCTCCACCTAAACTAAATAAAATAATATTTCTGAGAGCTAAATAAAATAATATGAACAGAACAGAACAGATTGGAAGTAGCACATATGCATGCACTATTATTATAATTCATCTTTTTCAATCTTGTTATAATAATTCATCTTTTTCTATCTCCTGATCAAAAAATAAAAAGGAAAAAATATTGCAAAAAAACCATAAACTATTAGAAATTTAAGAGGAAATCTAGAGAAATTTTAAAATCTTGAGAGACCGCAATCTATATCCTATGGCAATAAACTTGAAAATCTAGATTAAACACATAAATGCTAAGAAAACTAAAATTATGTAACTGATTCAAAAGGAGGTAGGAAATCTGAATAGGTACTTAGACCCACACAAGCAGAGGATAGGAGCCATGGTTGTCCTGCTCTCCATAAGTAATTGCTTCTGCCTGGACCACCTCACAGAATTCCTGGATAGAGGCATTCGTTTGGTACATATGTATGTATAAAGTCATCGAGTGAACTAAAGTCATTGAGTGAACTAAACCAGTAAGAAAAAAATAGAAAGATTTCCACCCAGAAAGAAACAGGACTAGATAATTTTAGAGAAAGACTCCAACGAATATTTCTGAAATAAGGAATTCCTATTTGCTCTTTAAACCACCTCCTGGCTGTAGTTAACTTAGCCTAATGATACTTGAAATAGCACCCAGGAATCTACATGCCAAAATCCTAAATAAAATGTTATGAAATTATTCCAGAAGTGTAATAAAGAAGCATTGAAGGAAGTGTGTTTCGTATCAGGAATATAAGAGCAGCGGACTATTAAGACATTTATTAAAACAGAAAACGACACAATCATATCAAGAGATGCGGAAAAAAACACTTGATAAAATTCAACCACATTCCTGATACAAACCTCTTAGAAAATGAAAATTGAAAACCATTTTCAAATGTGATTTTTAAAAATTATTTATCATAAACTAATCATAAACATAATTTTAAACATTGAAACACACATTCTCTTAAAGACAGGAATAAAACAAGGATGTTCTCTTTTTATTTGACATGGTTACCTTTTCACCTAGACTAAAAACCCCTTAAAGGTTGGGACAAAATCTTATTCATGTTTATACCACCACGAGTTTGTCGCCACTTTTAAAGTATTACGTAAGTGGTATTCTTGTGTGTCATAGTCTTTTAAAAGTGAAAGCAAACCTCTGATTATTCAGTACACTAATTAACTGAAATTATTTAGTAAAAATTGTAATTTTCATGTGAGCTTATACATAAGAAATCTTCAGAAACCCTAGTCCCATTTAAACTGAGAATGATGCATAATTTCTATAATCAGCTGAAACCTTTAGTCTGCCATTCATTCCACCTTCTATAAAAATACTGTTAAGAGGTTTGAGCCATCCTCCAGATACAATCACTGACTGACACTTCCTGATCGAAAAATCATACCCATGGTGGAAACCTGCTTCTGTTTGTTTCCCTGTCTTGTCATTTTCTGCCTGAGTCTGTAAGGAAAAGGCAATAGAAAGAGGACAGACAAGTCAGTCCTAAGAACTGATAGTCCAGAAGTTCTTGTCAGATCAATTTCCTTTGGACAAAGTTTGCCCTGTGTTACCTTTCAAAACCTTATTAGGATCTTCCTCAGTCTTGTCTTTGTATCCTTGAAAACTGCTTCATTTGGTTTTGTCTGCCCGGAGGTAGAGGGCTCACTGGATCCCATCTGGTGATGAGTAATCTTTGGTCAGTTTCTAGGGAGCAGACGTTTGCACAAGCATTATTCTCAGTAATCCCTGCAATTCTAATAGGATCTTCTCTCATTCTGTTTGCCCACCTGGCAGAATGCCGCCTCCATTCCTATTCTATTTCATATGCATGTCTCTTGAACTGGCATTATTCCACCGAGGAAACTCTGATAATGACCACTTTGGGGAAATTTTGACATGAACAAGATTATTTGTTTGAAAGGAGCATTGGAAGGAGGGAAAAAGGAAGAAACTCTCATAAGGAGAGTCTCTGTCTTGTCAATCTAAAAGAGACATTATTTCAATAATAAAGGAGAAATCCCCTTCTTTGCTTTTGTACTGCAGGGATTAGAAAGCATCATTGTAAATTGTACATTTGATAAAATTGTCAAGGGCCTCTTACTGTTTAAACTGGTGCTCCCTCTCTCTCTCTCTCTCTCTGTCTCTCTCCTCACCTTCCCCTATCTATGTGTGTATGTAAGTGCGTGAAGACAAGTTATCCTACATCAAAGCCTACTCCCTCTGTTGTGGGCTGAGTGTTTGTGTCCCCCCACAATTCATATACTGAAATCCTAACTGCCTGTGTGATGACATTAGGAAGTAGAGCCCTCATGAATGGTGTTAGTGCTCTCATAAAAAAGGCTCCAGAGAGCTCCCTTACTCCTTTCCTCTACTTGAGGACGCAGTGAGAAGGTGCCATCTATAAACCAGGAAGTGGGCCCCCCACCAGACATCAAATCTTCCAGCACCTTGATCTTGGACTTCCAAGCCTCCAGAACTGTGAGAAATACCGTAGATTGGATGACTTAGACAATAAACATTTTCAAGAAATTGTTTAAGATTGGAAAATGTCTGTTGTTTAAGCCAGGCAGCCTACAGTATTCTGTTACAGTAGCCCAAATGCACTAAAACACCCTGTCTTATTAAGTTTCATGTTGTTATGAAGAATACATGAGACTAGGTCATTTATAAAGAAAAAAGATTTATTTGGCTCATGACTGTGATGTCTGCAAAACTCCAAGACAGGGCATCTGGCAAGGGCCTCAGGCTGCTTCCACTCATGGTGGAAGGCAGAAGGGGAACCAGCATGCTCAGAGACCACACGGTGAAAGGAAGCAAGAAGGACCAGGAGGTGCCAGGCTCTTTTTAACAACCAGCTCTCTGGGAAACTAATAGAGTGAAAACCTACCCTTGAGGGAGGGCATTAATCTATTCATGAGGGATCTGTCCCTATGATCCAAACACCTCTGATTAGGCCCCACCTCCAGCATTGGGGATCAAGTGTCAACGTGAGAATTGGAGAGAACAAACGTACAAACCATAGCACACCTCCGTGCAGAGGGGAGATAATTAACCTTTTATTATATTTGTCTGAATCCAACCACTTGTTTTTTTTGTTTTTTGGGGTTTTTTTCCTTCCTTTCTCTTTCCTTTTCCCATGGGAGACTTTGGAGACTAATTGATCATAAAAAATGATTCTGTACCAATGTACACACTCTAGGAGTATTTACTCCAGATAAATAGTCAAGGATTTCAAAAAGAAAGAAAAATTAAACTGTGCTTTCCCAGCCAAAACAGCAACTCAGAGATGTTTAACTGCAAATTCGGTTAATTGCCTTGGATTCCAGATAAGAGGAAAAGCTAAGCATTCAGAGCTTTTGGAATGAATTCAAGACCTTAAAATATGCCTGGTAAATAGATGAGCCTTTGGACAAATTAGAGTAACTTAATTTTAGATTAAAAATAATTCAGTGTGTTCTTTTTAATTTTATCACCATGTAAAAAATGTTTGCACAATGTTTTAATTAGTATAAGATGCATTTAATTTCTAATGATTTCTATTTTTAGAACATCCAACATTATGTCCTGGGGTCTTAGAAGGTATAACTTTTTCTGGAAATTGTTTAGGATTTGGAAAAATATATAAAGATAGCTTTACTAAATGCGACTGAATTGACAGATGTTTCCCAAAAAGAGTCTAATCTCATGAACTTTTCTAATGCAACAAATCTTAGGACTTAAATCTTCTGACTTAAATTGTACCTTCCAGACCTTTAGTCACTCTAAAATCTTAAACTAATATTACATTCTGTTATTTAATAAATAATCTTTAGATATTTAGATAATTTAACCTCTCTACCAAAAAAATATAAAACTTTGGTCATTTAACATAGTTTTAAATTTCTCATTATTTATTTTTATATATAAAATGATTACAGATTACTGAGATGTACAAATGTCTTTAAGTGATATTAAATACATTTTGCCATCTAAAATTTATTTAAGTAAAATAACATATATGCTCATAAAAAGTTAGCTTTGTTGATCCTGGTTTCCTACCTTCTAGTTTTCTCTTGTGTCTGAAAAAATAAAAGTTGATTAATTTTGTTAAAGGTGATAATAAATAAAATCAACTCTGGAGAAATTGGAATATGTATACAAGACACTAAATATGATTTGTTTTAAGATAACTTTATAAATTTTTCTATAAATAAATAAATTTTATATAAACATATATGTATTTATATACTTTAATCTCTACATTACTCTTAATTTACATACAGTGAAATTCAATTTTTGTGTAGAATTTCTATGAGTATTAACACATGCACAGATTTTTGTAAGCTCAATCACGAATAAGTTATAGAACAATTCCCAAACCCCTGAAAAATTTCCTGTTACTGCCCAGTAGGTAATCAAACTCTCCCCTCACACCTAAGCCTTGCCACCATTGATCCTCTGTCCATAGAATTTTGCTTTCTTCGGAATTTCACAAACATTTAACCTTTTAAAGTTGACTTCTTGTCTCAGTACAATCTGTTTGAGATTCCAGCATGTTGTTGAATGTATCACTAGTTTATTGCTTTTTATTGCTGAGCAGTATTCCATGGTTTGTTTATCCATTTACCCATTGAAGAACTCCTAGTCTGTTTCTAGTTTGGGGCAATATGAATAACACTATTCTGTTATAAAATTCATGTTCAGGTTTTTGTGTGAACATAAGGTTTTCTTTCTCTGGAGGAAATACCTAGGAATCAGAGTACTGGGTTATATGATGTTTTTAACTTTATAAGAAACAGCCAGGCCATGCGCGGTGGCTCACGCCTGTAATCCTAGCACTCTGGGAGGCCGAGGCAGGAGGATCGCTCGAGGTCAGGAGTTCGAGACCAGCCTGAACAAGAGTGAGACCCCCGTCTCTACTAAAAATAGAAAGAAATTATCTGGACAACTAAAAATATATGTAGAAAAAATTAGCCAGGCATGGTGGCACATGCTTGTAGTCCCAGCTACTCGGGAGGCTGAGGCAGAAGGATTGCTTGAGCCCAGGAGTTTGAGGTTGCTGTGAGCTAGGCTGACGCCACGGCACTCACTCTAGCCCGGGCAACAGAGTGAGACTCTGTCTCAAAAAAAAAAAAAGAAACAGCCAGACTTTTCCAGAGTAGCTATTCCGTTTTACATTACCATCGGCAATATATACAAGTTTCAGTTGCTTCATATACTTGCCAGTATTGGTATTGTCATTTAAAAAGATTTGCCATTTTAATAGGTATGTGATGGTATCTCATTTTGGTTTTCACCTCCCTAATGACTAATGTGTTGAGAATAATCCATGCACTTATTTGACAATCATATTTTTTTCTTTGATAAAAAGTGTCTCTTTAAAACTTTTGACATTTTTTCAATTAGGTTATTTTCTTATTGTTGAGTTTGAGAATGCTTTGTATATTCTGGATACAAATTCTTTTTTGGGTATATGATTTTAAAATATTTCCTTCTTATCTGTGGCTTGTTTTCCCATTCTTAACAAAGAATGTGGAGCAAAAGTTTTTAATTTTTATGAGGTTCAATGTATTAACTTTTCTTTTATGATTCTTGCTTTTTTATATTTAGGAACTCTTTGCCTAACCCCTAGTTACAAAAATTTTCTTCTATGTTTTCTTTTAAAAATTTTATAGTTTTACCATTTATTTTTATGAGTTAATTTTTGTACATAGTGTCAGGTAAAGGTGAAAGTTCTTATATATTGTGCTTATAAATGTCTAATTGTTCTAGTACCGTTTGTTTAAAACTATCGTTTTCCCATTGAATTGCCTTTGCACTTTTATAAAAAATTAATTAACCATATTTATGTGTGTCTACTTCTGGAATCCCAATACTGATCCATCGTTACTATACTGTTGATCCTTTTGCCATTACCACATAGTCGTGTCAAGTGTAGTTTTACAATAAATCTTAAAACTGTGAATTTTCTTTTGTTTTTCTTTTGGGTTGAATTTTCCAGCTTTATTTTTATAACAAAATATTTTGGGCTATTCTAATTTCTTTGGATTTTCATATAAATTTTGAAAAGAGTTTGTTTAAATCCTTCCTGGGATTTTGATTGAGAGTGCATTAAATCTACAGATAAATTTGAGGGGAATTGGCATCTTGACAATGTTGCATTTTCTAACCATAAATACACTGTATATCTGTATTTACTTAGATCTTCATTGATATCGTTCATCAGTGTTTTAAAGTATCCATTATATATTAAATAGTTCCTGAAAATATTTTGTTAGATTTATACCTCCAATTTTTTTAATCTTTTTAAAAAAGGTGCTGTTTTTAAAATTTTGATTTCTAGTCACTCTAGTGAATTATTAATGGTTCTTGGATTTTTTTGGTAAAGATTCTTTAGGATTTTCTGTGTAAACAATCATGTTGTCTGTTAATAGGTATTGTTTTATTTCTTCCTTTCTGATTTTATAACTTCCTTTTTTTTTTTTTTAGCTAATTTCACTAACTAGAACTTCCAGTAACACATTGAATAGGAGTGGTAAGAGTATCTTTGCTTGTTCCTTATCTTAGGGGAAACACCTTCAGTCTTTCACTTTAGATATGATGTTAGGGTTTTGTTGTTATTGTGGCTATTTTGTTTTATTTTGTTTTGTTTTCTTTGCAGATGCCTATTATTGTGTTGAAAAAGCTCCATTATCCTTCTAGTTTGTGAGGAGATATTATCATGAATGGATATCATATTTCATCAAATGACTTCTCTGTGTCTATTGATATGACCATGTGGTTTTTCATAAGTCTATTGGTGTGGTAAATTACATTGTTTTTTGTTTTTTTATTGGTGAACTAGCCTTGCATACCCAGATAAATCCCTCTTAGTCATAATGTATTGTTGGTGGGTTTTTTTTTTTATTATGCTGAATTCAGTTTGCTAGTTATTGTTAAAGATTGCTAATATATTAGCAATTATTAACAATAGATTGCTAATATATTGTTGAAATACATATACACACATATGTATTTGTGTGCGTATATGTGTTTATGAGAGATACTGGTCTATAGTTTTTTTTTTCTTGTATTATCTTTGTCTGGTTTTGGTATCAGCATAATGTTGACTACATAAAATGAATTGGGACATAATTCTCCTATTTTGTGAAAGAAATTATATAAAATTGGTGTTATTTCTTCCAGAAATGTTTGGTATGATTCACCAATGAAATTGTCTGGGCCCGGACTTTTCTTTTTTGGACCACTTTTCACAATGAATTCAAGTTTTAAAATAGATATTAGACTCTTTAAGTTTTCTGTTTCTTCTTGTTTGTATCTTTTAAGAAATCAGTCCATTTTATCTAAGTTGTCAAATGAATGTACATAGAATTGTTCATAGTACTCTATTATTAGCCTTTTAATGTCTGTGGGGTCTGTAGTGAAATCTCTTCTCATTACTAATATTAGTATTTTGTATCTTTTCTTTTCTGTTCTTCATCCGTCTTCCCATAGATACATCAATTTATCTTTTCAAGTATCTCTCTTTTGTTTTTTTGTGGTTTTTTTTTTTTTTTTGGTTTT
>RJWJ010022743.1:0-26516 GCA_004363605.1 Indri indri | reverse complement strand
CAGGGAACCATCCTGTGTCTCAACTCCCCTGAAAGTCCACATCCCTTGCGAGCATTATCTTCTCCTGCAGCCGCGTGTCTAAAACCCAAATACACCTGGGTCCCTCCAGCCTCAGCCAGATTTAGTTTGGGTAAGGAGGAGGGGGTGACCACAGGTCATCGCCGAGCCCGGAAGCTTATCTGGTTAGCGCTGCTGCTACCCTCAGCCGGGTCTCCTCTTCCTGCTGCTAAACCCACCTCCCCGGACTGAATGACTGAACGTGGAGGCCCAGGGCCTACCCATGCACTCACCTGGGGCGCTCCGGACAGGACACAGCCAAGGGACGCTGAGCCGAGGACGGAACACTCTAACCAGCACCGGCCAAGCAGCCTCCGGCATGTGCAGCTCCTGGGCACTGGAAATGCAGCTCGTGCCACTGAGAGCTGAGTTTTATATTTAATTTAATGTAGTTAATGTTAAAAAAAAATCGCTACATTGGCGAGAGCCTGCCTTGTGGGACAGCTCAGCCCAAGTCATCTCCGGCACACTAATACTTCGGGACAATCTGGAAAATTCTTAACAAGAGACGCAGTTTACAAACCTAAAACCCCTCTTCCCCATTCTCCTCCCCTCAATTTATTTAGAATTTCCCCCGCAACTTTTAACTTATTATTTTAACACAAAAATAGTCCATAACGATTATAGAAAAATATGGAGAAACCCAAATTCGAATCACTGATGACCTGCCAGCCAGAAAAGGCCGCCATTCACTTGTTGCTGTAGGGAGCCTATGGGGCCTGTTTGTACTGATATTTTCTTCTTAATAAAATCCAAAGCCCGCAGCCCACCCCACCCGGCCCTCTCTCGGCTCTTCTCCCTCAGGCCCTGCTCTGGCTGCCAGGGCTCAGGGGCCCTGGGACTGTCCCTAGGATGGCCCCGCACCCCCCACACCCTGCTGTTTTCTTGCTTACGTGTGGAAGGTGAGGGAGCCGCAGGACCAGGAGGCTCCGGGAGGACCAGGAGGCTCCGGGAGGGCTTGGCGAGCGCCGGGAGGGAGCGAACAAGGAGCCCGACTTGAGGGGGCCCTTCGGAGGGAGCCCAGGAGGGACGGGTCCCGTCTGCCTAACCCTGGGGCTGACCGGGAAGAAGCCCCTCGTGCTGCTTCCCCGTCTTTTATCCAAATACGGGCCTCCTTGGTTGGTACAGGAAGGGCACAGAAAGGCGAGAGAAATCCAGCCCTCCCTGTCCCCAGCTGCAAGGCCATCACGTCCTTCCTTCCAAGGGGAGAAAAGCTACACTAGAAGCACCCCAAGGCGGTACAAGGCACAAAAGCCAAGGGCTGCCTCTGGGGGTGCCCTGGGGGCAGGATTGGGCGGTGAGCTGAGCCCGGAGCCTGGTTCTGACCAGGGTGGACAGGAGGGGGCCCTTGGGGCAGGACCCGGCCAGCACTGCCTGTGCTCCACCCGCTCCAGGGCCGGGTGGGGCCCAGCTTCTCCTAACGCCCTACGGCTACATCCTGCCCTGAGCAAGGTTCCCTTCATGGGGGACGCGTTCAGTTTTTCTTACCTATGTGGGCAGAGATGACATCGCTGCACCACCCTCACACCTGGTCCTCAGCTTCAAATGTGGTGCACCCGTGGGGATGCGCAGGGAATGCACTTGTCAACAGAAAACCCCCAAGTTCTGTAAAATAATTTAAAGACATCTGTTCTGAGCCGAGTGTGAGTGACCTCACCCTGGGGAAACATGCCCTCAAGAGATCTTAAGAAGATGCACCCAAGGCAGCGAGGTTCCAGTCTGGTTTTATACATTCGTGGAGACAGGAATTACACATAAAATCCAAAATCAATACAGGGAAGGTGTACATTGGTTTGGCCCGAAAAGGCAGAATGTCTCGAAGGTGGGGTGGGGAAGAGTCTACAGGTTATAGGTGGACTTAAAGATTCTTTAAATAAAATTAACCAATTTGTAATTGGTTAAAGAAATGCAGCTCTGCCTAAAGGCTGAATAGGCTCTCAGTTAAGGAAGTGTGTTAATCAGAGATAAGCCACAGAGACCAGAGACTCAAGTGACCTGTTAAGTAAATCCATGGCCTGTAGGTGTGATTTAACCTTTGTCTTGCAGGTTCTTAGGCCTGTTAATGACTTAGTATTATGTCTTATTGTTACAAAGAGCAGCTCCAAAAGGGAGGGGGCGGGAGGAAGCGTGTCTGACCTCCCTTCTCCTCATGGCTGGTAACTCAGCTTTAAGGTTTTTCTAGGGTCCCATCGGCCAAGACGGGGTCTGTTCAGTTAGCTGGGGGACCCAAGATTTTATTTTAGTTCACACACTGTAGGGGTGAAGGGTAGATGGATGAGTAAGGGGTGGGTGGACAGGTGAGGGAGTACACAGGTGAGGCATGGGCAGGTGAGGTGGAATGCAGGTGAGGGGTGGGTAGACAGGTGAGGGGGTACACAGATGAGGGGGAATGCAGATGAAGGGTGGATGGGGCGGGATCCACATGGTGTGAGAGGAGGACTGACCACCCCCAAGTGTGAGGCATGGCACCTGGACCAAAGGCCCTGCTAGCATAAATGTTCTTGTCTGGTTCTTTGTTTCTCTTTCAGATTTTTGCTCCCAGGACCTTAACTCAGGTGTGAAGCCAGGATTTCCTGAACCAATAAAGACCAATGACCCAGGAGTCCTCAAAGCGGCCAGACGTAGTGTTGAAAAGTTCAACAACTGCACAAATGACATGTTCTTGTTCAAGGAGTCCCACATCAGAAGAGCCCTGGTCCAGGTGAGTGTCTGGGTTCTGGTTGCACCCCTGGGAAGCCGAGCTGCAGTGACCCACCTCCCCCATCTAGAACACTCGCCAGGCCAGCAGCTGGCAGCAGCAGACAAGGCCAGCCTCACCCAGAGCCCAGCACAAAGGCCCTGAGCCATTTCCTTATGAAAACCTTGCTTCTGGGCAGTCACCAGACCGCTGGCCCAGAGCCCAGTAGCGGTGGGAGCGAGGAGGGCCGGGGCCCTAGTGGGGCGAGAGAAACTGCCCCGAGGAGTGGGCCACTGCACTGCCAGTCAGAGCTGCCTCCGCAAGCCCCCATGTCTCCTGCCTGGCCTCACCCCTCATGCGCACCACAGCCCCAAAAGACTTGCTGGTGTGTTCTTTCATGTCCCAGGGCTCTGCCCAGGCCACCCGCTTTGCCTGACTCACACCTGCCCGGCCTCCGGCCTGCCTGCAAAGTGCTCACACCTTCTCAGTGGCCTATTACACCTGCCCAGGGCACTCCCTCCTCGAGGGGATGTTGGCAGGGCACAGCCAGGACCTGCTCGTCTGGGTCCTGAGAACACGCTGCATGGACACGGCATGCAGTGAGGAGACGACATCAGGAGGTGGCTGCCCACAGTGTCTGCCATTTGCTAAACACAGGGATACTGTGCAGCTGCTTGCTGATGTGGGGCACGGCTGTGGATGGCACCCACACCCCCAGGGGCTGCTGCCTGGAAGGGGAGCCGAAGTGGCCCTACTCTGGGGCTACCGTCTTCAACAGCATCCATGGCTACCCTGGGTCACAGGACGGGGGTTGATTTTTATAACCTTCCTTATTCTTTTTGGCAATCGCCAACTTTTTAAGAGCAGCACAGCTTTACGAGAGGAAGCTTGTTTTTACGTGAGGAAGCATGTAGATGGCAGTTTGATGTGTAGCCCTGGGGCGGTGGATCTTCCGTGGCCAGGTGCCACCTCCTCCAGGAGGCCAGGGTGATGCTCTGGGCCTGAGTGTCCAAGGTCCTGAGGAGGGGGGTGGGAGGTTGTCCCTCTCTACCTTGGTGATGTTGGGCACAACTTTATTTCACTTGGTATTTGGTGGAGCTGAGACTAAAAATTGAGGAATTTCTCTTTGACCCCTCTAAGATCACATGAGAAGAATGAATCAGGTCACAGGCACGTGGAACACAGCAGCGGGTGTGGGGCTGCTTCCCTGGTGCAGGAGGGAGGGCGCAAGCCTTCACCTCTCGCCTGGGGGCGGGGGTGGGGAGGTGGGGACAGCCTAAGGAGACGTCCTAGGGTGCGACACAAAGCCTGCCTCACCCAGACTGCAGCAGACTGAAGTTGCGGGGGAGAGGGGGGTCCCATCCAGGGCCCACTTCCTTCCCAGAGGCTCCTCCCTCCCTCCTCTCACTCTTCTCTGGCACTTCCCGTGACATGTCTTAAGACAGTGGTCCCCAACCTTTTGCGCACCAGGGACCAGTTTCACGGAAGACAATTTTTCCACAGATGGGGTAGGGGGGATGCTTTTGGGATAATTCATGCGCATTAACATTTATCATGCAGTGAAACCTCTCTGCTAATGATAATCTACATTTGCAGCTGCTCCCCAGCGCAAATACATCACCACCTCAGCTCCACCTCAGATCCTCAGGCATTAGATTCTGAAAAGGAGCCTGAGGCCTGGATCCCTCGTATGTGCAGTTTACAGCAGCGTCCACGCTCCTATGAGAATCTAACGCCTGATCTGACAGAAGGCGGTGATGCAAGTGATGGGGAGCGGCTGTAAATACAGATGGAGCTTCCTTCACTCACCGGCCGCTCACCTCCTACTGTGCAGCCCAGTTCCTAACAGGCACGGACCAGTATCAGTCCTCGGCCTGGGAGTTGGGGACCGCAGTCTTAGGGCACCCCTTAGACTGCCCTCCTTCCATCTTGTGCCAAGTAACCCAACACCCTGTCCCTTTCTCTCTCCAGATAGTGAAAGGCCTGAAATACATGCTCGAGGTGGAAATTGGCAGAACAACCTGCAAGAAAAACCAGCACCCTAATCTGGACAACTGCGACTTCCAAACCAACCACACGCTGAAGCGGGTAAAGCAGAGGGTCTCTCGCCTTCTCAGAGCCCCCGTCATCACTTCCTGACGCGTGGTTCCAAACCTCACTCCTGAGGAAGTCAGGCCTCCCAGTACTCCTGCACGACTGCGGACACGGAGAAGGGGGGCCAGAGACTGCAGAGGACAGCGTCGTCCTCCCCCTCAGACGACCACCCTTCCCTCTGAGAGGCACAGCTCCGGCGGGAAGCCCCCTGGGTTTGGGATGGGTGAGGTTAGAGCAAGAAAGGCTATCAAATGACTCAGAAATTATATATATGTGATATATATACATATGACATATATATAATTATATGAGATATATATCCTATATATGCTATATATGATATGAGATATATAAGGGAGAGAACATAAATATGGCAGAATTTAACAATGATAAATATAGTCTTAAATCACTCTTTCAACTTTTCTGTAGATTTGAAAATTGTTGAAATAAAAACCTGGGGCAGGGGGAGAATGCCGGCCGGGAGGCCCCAGGCAGAGGTATCCGGAGTGAGCCTGGGACAGAAGGATTCTCAGGTGTGCCCCTCTTTGTTTCAGACTCTGAGCTGCTACTCTGAAGTCTGGGTCATCCCCTGGCTGCAGAGGTACGAGGTGCCTGTTCTCCACTGTCACTGACTCCGCCTCTTCAGCGAGCCTGCAGCTGCGACAAGCACGTGATGCGTGTGCTCCTCACCTCCAGCTCCGCGCCATGACCCCCCCGCCAGCCATCACAGGCCCTCCTGGGCCCTTCCTGAGTCAGCTTCAGGGCCATCGCCGAGTGGCTGGGATGGGAGATGATCACGCCTCATACCCAGATGAAGTATATTGTGTTGCATTTTCTTCTGAAATTAACTCATTTACTGCTGCTGTGCACCTAGATTCAGGGTCTGAGCAAAGGGACAGAGTTGCCGGATGGGACATGTTGGAGCCGAGGGCCCTATCCCCAGTGGTCCCAGGACACCATGAGGGCACAGGGCTCAATCTCTCAGTCTGAGTAGTTGTCACAGCCCTGGGTGGGGAAGCAAGTCTGCAGCTGGACCCTTTGTGGATGAATAAAGAGCTAATCATCTCAGAGCAACAGCAGCGTGCTTTACTTTTCAAAGGGAGAATCGGGAAGGTGAGTTGGGCATTGCGAGGGGTCCCCCTCACCGAGGGGTTGGCCAGTTTATGTCACTTCCCTGGGAGGCCTGTCCAGTGATTAGCTGCTGGCCAGCACATCGAAGACCACAGCAGCCAGAAGCAGGCAAGCCTGTCCTCATCATGAACCACCAGGGCAGGGAGCACCCACCTGAGGGAGCCACCCTCCAGCTGTGCTGTCTTCCCTGCCCGAGCCCTCCCTGCTGCCTCTGAGGCCCCACGGCTTGGGCAGCGCGGCACATGCAGGCCAGGGCTGCGCCGGCTGCAGACGCATGCGAGATGAAGCGGTGCAGAAGAGGCCCACACTCTCTCCTCTGGTTGGTCTCGCTCACAGTTAAGTGCAACCAGAGCACAAGGCCACACCTGGCCAGGCCTCACCTGGCCTCACCGCAGGTGAGAATGCACATGCACAGTGCTCCAAGTGCAGCAGTGCCCCCACTGCCCAGCGGGGATGTCCTCAGGCAGGAGGCCCCAGCTAACCCCCACAGCTCCCCCTGGGGAGGGAAAGGGAGCCTCAAATCCTAACCTCAACACTCCCAGGTCTGAACACTAACCTACACCCCTGATTTTCAACACGCCACTGGGGCAGGAATTTTTCCCATCTCATAAGTAAGGCACATTGGCCAGCCCTGATGCCAGCTGACCATGTGGCCCCCCAACCTCAGGATCCTGCAAACAGTCTCTCTGCGGGGGTTGCCTTCCATATTAAAATACATCCACCACTTCAATCATTCCCAGCCTGTTTCATGAATTACACGTTTTTCCCTAAACCAGCCCTGGTGACACAGGCAAGGAGCCAGGCTGGCGAGCCAGTGAGTAGCATCTAGCCTCACTTCTGGAAGCCAGTGGCCAGCATGCCTCTGCCCGCCTGAGACACACCCACCAGTCACACCACTGCAGACTACTGTTCGGCTGCCCAGAGAGCAGGGTGCCCACACTAGCTGTGTGCATGGCACTTGCTCCTGTCATCACGACTTTGCTAGGAGATGCTGCTCTCTGCAGACTCGGCCCTGCCAGGAGGGAGCTGCCAAAGACAGACCTGTGGCAGAGCCAAAGAACAGGTTAGAGGGAACCCCCACCGGCCATGGAGCAGGTGTCAGTCCGTGATGGCCTGAAGTCCACACTGCAAACCCAGTGTTTTCTAAATTTATCAGCTTCCCCCTGGCACAGAGGGAGGCTGTGCCACCGTCTAATGTTACTGTCACTGAGGAAATGTAACACTACGTTCCCACGATTCTAAGATACGCCAGAACTATGGCCAAAAAGCAGCACTTTTGTTCAAGGTCTCAAACTGACCAAAACCAGTCAAAATCCTGTCAGAGCCCTGGCCTGAGTGTTCTAGAGCTTTCCCCAGCCACGCCACTGCTCCCAGCTGTCCACAGGACCTCATGGAGTCAGCTCTAGGGCCACGTGCTGCACATGTCACTCAGCTTTGCTCCTCTTCAGGCTGCAGAGAGGCCCAGGCTATGGCCATTTAATGCTCCCTAAAACCATCAGTCCCCACCACTGCCCACAGGGGGACCCCTGTGAAGCTTCAGACCACACCAAGACCCCAGCCACCCTGAGATGTAGGTCTCCCGGAGGACCCTGCTGTGCAGCCCAGTTCAGGGCCGGTGCCCTGCCAGGTGCTGGAATGTCACCCCATCTCCCGCTCTCCCGGCTTCACACGAGTACTCCTCGGTCCCGTCACCGGGAGTCCTGGCTGCGCCCTGGGCAGTCACTAACCCCTCCGAGCCTCAGTTCCCATCTGTGCAACGAGGCCGTTTCTCCTTGAATCATTAAGAGTCAGTGTACACCAACAACTTTCAAAACTACAGGCCACCCTGCAAGTGCATGTCGCTAACAAAAATCTCACAATGGGATCTCTGTCCTGTGAAAGGTAATAACTGAATCTTGATAAAGTTTTTAAACAGATGACAGAGGCACACGATCACCTCATTATTTTGAAGAACATGTTAGTAATTCACATTAGAGCAAATCCCTTTCATGTTTGTAGCAAAAGCATATCACATATTTAAACCTAATAAGACGACTATATTTCACACCTCACCATGCCAAATTACCAGACAAAACACAGGAAATGACACTTGGAGACAGAAAATCAACATCTGAGTCAAAATCAAGACCCCTTTGTTGAAAACTGTGAAAAACAATTTACCAGCTTCTCTGCACTGATGAAAATTCACTAAAAGCACTAAAACTAAGCTCTCTGTTCTCAATTAAAGAATCAAAAAGTCAACTTACAGGCCCAGCATATTTAAATTGTTTATAACAGAACGATTAGGGATTACCTTACAATTCTTTACACTCAATATAGAAGGCACAGCATTTGCTATTAAAAAGTACTTAATAATAACTACCAATTTTCTTTCCTATAAATTATATAAACAACATTGACAGTTGTTAGTCTGACACAATATGGGTCGCATCAACTAGACAGAAGTCGATCTCCGCCTCTGTTCCACTGTGGCTACCCACATGAGGCCCCCCGAGGTGGGGGCGAAAGATTAACCAGGATTAACCCGCTTTGGACTCCTGACTCTTCCCCCAGCATGAAGCCTGCAGGGAAGGGGAGGGCAGGGAAAAGGGGTCAAAGGCCAGCCAGGGCCACAACAGAGATGGTCCTGACTTTACCGCAGCTATCAATTCTCTTTGAGTTTTTGTATCATTACCTATTTATCTGATTTCTTTTATCATTACCTATTTAAGATATTGTCTCTGTCAAGTTACTCCAAACATTTCCAGAGACACAATCTCTTGTATATTGTCACAAACACCCAGGAAAGAAAGGGACAGATGTCAGTGCCATTTTGCAGGCTGGAAAACAGGAGAGAAGTGTTGTATCGACTTGCCCAGAACAAACCAACACCAAAAGGCAGACGGCTCAGGCCAGCTGCTCCCAAAGGTGGTTGCTGCAGAGAGGCTCCATGGCTGCCCTCCCTGAGCTGGTCAATGCACTCGTTGGCCCTCAAACAACATCCTCACCAAGATAATCTTCATATCAACACCTGACGGAATTAAATGCCAGTCACTGTTAAAATAATTAAAGCAGAGAAGAAACTCTCAGGTCACACCATTGAAAGGTTAATCAGCAGAAATCAATTTATCATTATTTATTATCAAAATTATGACCAGTGTGTAGACGTACTTGTGAAAATATACAGGGAACTTACAACACTCAAGCAAGTAGGACGTTAACACGTGCACTGTTCACATGTGTGGGTCTAGAGGGGAAGAACAGAGGTCATCAACAGGACACTGCTAAATGCACCCTGTGAAAGGGACTAAAGCACTGGATCACCTGATTCCAGCGTGGCAGGATTCACAGAAAGAAACCTAGTGACGTCCTCTCCGAGCTGCTGCAGCCAACACACTCTCCCTGCGCACTGTGGAGGGAATGCCTAGGGACCAAGGGCCCGAGTCCCACACAACCCCTGAGGACGTGGCTCTAAAGTCTTGGCCTCCACAATCCCATGCCCCCCACAAAGAAAGGCATCACCCCACTTTATAGTAAAGACACTGGAGGTGGGAGGGCAGAGCCAGCAGCAACCAGATCCCCAGGCAGCTCACCTGCTGCCGCGTCCACCGAGCACAGAGCCTTAGTAAAAGTGCACAAGGTTTCCCACGTCCTAGAGAATGGTTGTACTTAGGAAGCTTTTTTTTTTTTTTTTTTTTGAGAGAAAATGGCTTTACATGAATTTATCTTTCCGGCAGCAGAAATGCTATGTTTCCCTCTAAACACAAAGTCGGGCCCAGGTGAGGGTTGCCCCTCCGGGGCCTGCACATCCTCAGGGGTTGCAGCAGCTTCCACCACACCTCCAAGAGCTGACAGGTGCATGGGGACACATGCGCCACAGTTGTGTCCACGGCTCCTCCTGGACCAGGTCTGGTGCCCGAGCGTAAGGCCTCCTAGCTCGCGCAGCAGTTTAGCAGCCATCCGGGCTGGCTAAACTGTCTGGAGGCTGAGTCTGCAGAGGAAGGGGGACCTGAAGGAGCCCAGGTACAGGTGCCCGTCGTGCTCGTGCACCTCGCTGATGTAAGTGGCCACCAGCCCATCAGGATCGTGCAGGCTTCTCCGGAAGGCGCCACTGTCGCTGAGTTCCAGGACGAGGCTATACCGTGGCACAAACTTCATCACCGTCTCCTGACTAAACAGCTGGAAGGGAAGCACAGTGCAGCGAGTTTACCTGCTGGCTGAGAGAACACTGGGAACAGCCCGACTGCACAGCGCCCCCATCCAGGAACGGCCGGACCCCACCCCTCACAGGGGAGCCCCACGGGGTAGCACCCAGACTAACCCAGTTCCTGCCCCAGCACTGAGGCCCTCCCTGACCCCACGCCCGGGCAGATCAGGCCAACGAGGCCACCCCAGCACAGGGACAGCAGCACAAGTGCATCTCTAGATGACCTGACTGAACACAGAAACGCACATCACACGCCAGGAAGTCACGACACCAAAGCCAAGGCTTAGAATAATCTCTACCTGCCAGGATGCTGAGTCACAACCTCCACGCCTTAACTGGAATGAATGACAAGTCCTCTGATTAGGTTTAACATACTCCAAATATACAGGGGCAAATGATGGGGAGTTGAGAGTAGCTCACATAAAAAAAAAAAAAAAAAAAAAAAGGCTGGGACGGTTAAATGAGAAACTCCAGCCACCATACACAGAACAGCAGCAATGCCTCCACTTTCCTCCAAGCTCAGCGTGCAGACCCTGGGGAAGACCTGAGCAGGGCACCTCTGGTGCCCCTGGGCACGGCTAGGCTAAAGGGCTCAGACTGGGACTCTGTGGCTGCTGAAGAATTTTAAACAGAGAACCCAGATGGCGAGATGCGTGATTTCTGGCAGAGTGAAGGACACCAGGTAGGAAATTATTACCAAGTACTCTGCTGCCTGAGACCAATGAATGGAAATTAACAGGCAGATTTCTAGCTTTTAATATAAGGGAAAACACCCAAACAACTCATATCCAATGAATGATGTCTCCCAGTCACTGGAAATATTTAAGGAGACATACAAGCTGACTGTGCTCTAGGTCCAACAGCAGTGAACCAAAGTTGCATTACAGCTCAACAAATTACTAAGGCTTCCCACAACCCATGAAATGCTGCTGCCTGCTGTTTAGTTGTAGATCCTTCTGCTCTCCTCCCTCCTCTATCTTATCTCTAAGAGATCTCATTCTCTCTCGTGATTTCAACTAGTCACTTTCCCAGAAAGCTCTCCAATCTCCACCTCTGCTTCCAACCCTCAGTGCTACATCCCTCATTGCCTGGGACCCACGTCCACCTGGACTTTCTAACGGCACTTCAAATTCGACAGACTCCCCCGCTCAGGAGACAGGGCCGGGAACCCAGCCCTCACCCTTGCTTGACCCCGTCCCTCTGTGCCCTACAGGCCCAGTCACCCCAGTCTTGCCATCTGTGTGTCCCCACCACCTCTCCCCAGCCACCACGATGGCTCCACACCAGGCTCCCACAGCCAGCCAAGCCCTGCCACAGCTGTTCTCTACACAGTCACTGCAGTTATCTTTCTAAAACATTCTTTGTACTACATCACTCCCCCCGTGAACAATTCAGCCAAGAAGCCACTCGTAGCGCTGAGCAGGGCAGGTGGGTGTGTACAGATGTGGAGACCACAGTGGCCCAGACCAGGCTGTCAGAGCCACGAGGGTGAGGAGGCCATTCACCCAGGGACAGCTCCTACACGTGGTCAGGGAAGAAGAGGACAGCCCAGCGTGGGGTGCTAGCAGGGGCCCTGCAGAGGGGGCAATAGCTACAGACTGGCTACACTTGGGGAACTGATTAAATAGGTAAACAAATGAAGGACAGTGGGGTCCAAATTTCTCACTGCTAGAAAAGAAAGGTACAAATATGGGGAGAAATAGGGGAGAAAACTAGAATAAATCCTGTGGTATTAAAGTGGAACTGAAGATATCAGCCTGAATTGATGCATTTCACTTCAAAGAGGATAGGTGTAGGCGTGAGCATGTGTGTGGCGTGTGTGTGTGCAGGCAAGCGTGAGTCTGCGCTGCATGTGTGCATTCCCTAGCACTGTCCCTTCAGGAGCCTGGGCCAGCAACACCCAAAAGCAGTGCGGGCCCTTAGCACCCAGATCTCCCTAGAAGGAAACAGGGCTCCTTGGAGAAACAGCCAATTCCAGAGCTGGGGCTGGGAACTTGCAAGCAGAGCCTGCAACAACTTGTGTACCAGAAAACAAGGAACTAGTCCCAGAATGACAGGGACCTGTCCAAAGGTCCAGGAGCCACACGGAAAGGGCTCCCACTAGCCACAGGTGGACAATCTGAGCATCAGAATAAATACTAACAGTAACATAATAACCACTGATCAAATGGGAAACCATTTGATGGCACCGATAATTAGTCGTCAAGTACCTCCTCACAAAACACCCATTAATTACAAACGGAAAGAGCGACTTCCCAGTGGAGAAGGCTGGCCTTCCCTACCTGAGTCAGGTGATCAAAGCTGCCACCACTAGTAATGGGGCGATGGACTTCAAGCACCTCCTGACAGCTGCGCCAGGCAAGGACACAGCTTCCCTGCCGTGCTGCTCCCACCACCAGCGCAGAACCTGAATCCAGTCATGAGAAGACACCAGACAAACCCGGTGGAGCGACACGGTGCAACACAACTGACCTGTCAGCTCCTGAAGGATCAAGGTCAAAGAGTCAAAAAAAGGCTGGGGAGCTGAACATTCTCCAGGCTGAAGGAGAATAAAGAGGCGGCAACTAAATGCCACACTTGATCTGGGTCGAATCCTTGTGTCATAAAGACAACACTGGGACAACCGGTGAAATGTGAAGGGGGTCATGGGGTATCTGTGTGACTTTCCTGGCGTGGATCGCGGTGATGAAGGGGGACGTCCTGTTGCAGGAAAAGTGCACCAAAGCATCTCCAGTGCTCTGGCGCGGGGTCAGCAGCTTACCTGCAAACAGCGCAGGGAAAAAGGTTCCTTGTACCCTTCCTGCTGCTTCTCTGTAACTTTGATATTATCTCAAAACTTAAAAAAAAAAAAACTGCAATGACTTGGATAATATTCTGAATAAAATCTAACCCCTTTCCAAGTCCATGTGGCCTGTGGTCCTCTCCTACCTCCCTCTGTGCACCCTCTTGCCGCAGGGCTCCCGCCCGCCCGTGCGATCACGTCCCACCACTCGGGGACAGCTGGCTCCTTCTCACACTCAGTCTCCGCTCTCTGATCACTCGTTCATTCAACAGTGTTTCTTGGTGCTACCATGTGCTAGACCCTGCTATAGGTGCTGAAGACAAAGCGGTGAACTGACAGCAAAAATGCCTGCCCCGATGAGCACACATGCTGGTCAAGGGGAGAGAGACAATGACCACTGAAAGAGTAGGTGGCAATCACATCCTTGCCATAAGAAAACCGACAGTCACAGAAACTGAACACTTACTAAACTCAGCTAGGGTGCTATGTGCAGCGTATTCTCATTAAATTTTCTCAGCACCTAGTCAAATGCTATTACCCTTCCCATTTTACAGATGGAGCAACTGAGGCAGAGAGACCAAGTCATCTGCCCAGGGACCCACAGCAGGTCTGGCCTTCTCCAAAACCCATCTCAGCCTGCCCTACCATCCTACTTCCTCCTAGGTCCCAGCAAGAACAGATACTGGCTCTGTGGCCGTTAAGGCAAATAGGAGGAACAGGTTTCTGAACAGACAGGACTCTCCACAGAGATCTGCTGAACTCGCCTCACTGCAGGCCACGGGCCAGCCTGACCAAGAAAGCACACGCAGCCTCCAGAGTGGTCCCAGCGCACAGCCCAGCACCGAAGACTTAGTAACTGCTGCCTGTTCCCTCCGGGACCTTACATTACAGATACGTTCATATCTGTTCAAATACTCACTACCAGTTTCAGGTATCTATTCTGCCTGTGAAATGGAACTTGTTGGAAAAGATTTCTGTGTCATACAAGGGCCTGTGTCAGCAAGTTATTCCATGGCATGAACACATTGAGCTAAAATTCAGACTGTTCCATGGACATCACTGGGAAAATGGCAGGAAGAAGAACGTTTAAAGGCTGTGTTGAAGGGGCTATAGCTGGCCGTTGGTGGATGATTTCTAATGGGAAAGAGTTTGGTGTGTTAAGAGGTCAAAGGGCAGAACCTGTGAAGAAGGGCGACTGGCAGTGAGGCTCGAAGAAGGTGGGACAGAGGCTGAGGTGAGCAGGTCTGCACGTGCGGCCACGGGGAGGGGAGGAAAATGCACCTGCTGACCGCATTCTCGGAGGAGAGGGAGGCGGTAGCAGTGGGCGGAGGAAGACAAAGTCACAGGCTCTAGAGGGGAGTGGAGAAGGCCTGGAACAGCCAGGGGAGAAAGAGAAAAGCAAGTGACAGGCAGGCTGGAGGCCCCAGGAGTTATGATGGTGAGGGTGAAAATAAAAATACCCACAAACAGGGAAACCAGAAGACAAAAAAAAAAAAAATCAAAGGGTTCAAATGTTTAAAGTTGCATTTTGGAATAAAGAATGAAATGTCTTTAAGTAGTCATTAAAAGCACCAAACATTATAAGCAGAATTTTTAGGGCTATAAAGGTCAAAAAGAGATCAGATTCATTTTCATTTTACTTTCTGGAATTTTAGCTGTTATAGTTACCTTAAAAATCATTCTTTTAATATACGGTCTCTCGGATAAGAAATCCAACATGGAAAACCCAGGGTTAGGGCGAATGGTTGCCATGCCAACCCAGTATCCCCCGGAGCTGCTGGGTCGGATGTTGTCTGGAAATCCTGGCATGTTCTCCACGAACAGGTCAGCGCCTCCCTTCATCAGGCCAGACACGTAGACTCTGAAAAATTCACCCAAGCAGGCAGTGAACAGTAGCTGCCCAATATAAGGGAAAAATTTTAGCCAAGCACCAAACTGGTCTTATCCAAATACAGTTATAAAAACTAATGTAAATGTGTCCACCATGAGTGAAGACACAGTGCTGAGAAGTACTCAAGCCCTGGGCCCCACGTGAACAGAGGAGAAGCAGGTCAGGGGGGATCAAGGCCCACCGGGCAGGGAAATGGGACCCAGGCTGCACAATTAGTATCACGTCAACACACTGTGGCAGACTGCCACTCCCAAGCAGGCTAAGGAATGGGGGAAAGAAAACACATCCCTGAATTTTACTTTTATCATAATTCACAGAGCAAAAGGTGCCTGCTGCATCTCAGATTTCTGTCAGTCACATTTGCATGCCCACCCACGCCATGATGAGCTCTGGCCAACAACCGACAGCTCAGCCAACATCACACACCTTCGTATCCTTGCCATGGTCGTTTCTGCCACCAGGACAAAGTCTTCCTCAGGGGACAGCTGGACTCCATTAGGGAACCGCAACTGGTCCAGTAAAACTGTCACTTCCTTGGTCTCTGTATCATACTCCAGCAGGCTGCGGAATGCCAAAAGCGGAGGGTCACAGTGGGGAGAGCTCGTGGCCTCCTGGGGGGCTTGGCGCTTTGCTCCCTTCTGTGGATGGTGACTCAGCTTCATGCTGGAGTGACCAGGCCCCAGGGTCCTTCCCCTTCCAGAGCACCCCACAGTGAGTCCTCTCGCTGACCTGGGAGTTGGGGTGGCACCAAGGAGGGAGTGGAGTCCCCCTTCAGAGGGATGACCCAAAACCCAGGCCTGCCTAGAACCACACCCTCAGGTGGACTGTCCTATTTTATTTCCTCAAAGAAAAAGGGGGAACATCTTGCTCCATTCTGTTATATCTAACACTTGTCTCCAGAAGCCATTAGTCCTATTCCAAAAGCTGAAATAGTATGCTCAGAAACACTCCCACGGTTCCTGGAAGCAACAAGCTCTGCTGAAGCAGCCCTGCCTGGCTGGTGAACTGAGCGGATGACCTGAAATAAACACTCACCGCCCATCGTCTGTGCCCTCCATGACCAGGAGCAGATAATCTCGCCTTTGCCATTTGCTGCTAGAATCTGTGAAATAAATCTTCCGCCCATCCTGTGTGATTGTAAGATCATTCACAAAGGACATTTTCTTCCCCTCAATGGGTGTCTCGGAGGAAAGCAGCAGTTTTATTTCACCTGAAGGTAAAAAAAAAAAAAAATGAAAGAAAGAAAGAAAGAAAAAGATTTGCTTTCTTTCTTTCATTCATTCAAAAAGATTGCTATTCCTTCTCGATAATCTCAAAACATTAATCAGCATAACTGATTTAAAAGGAAAACACTAAAATGAACTTCTCCATGTTGCATGACAGAATATTTATTCCTTCTTATAGTAAAAAGCAGTCTTAACTATTAGGTGATAATGTTTTCTTAAGACTAACTTCATGAAAGGCAGACCCATTCCGTAAGGATGAGGAACTCTTTCTTTTATTGAGGGCCAACTGACTTTAAAACATCTCTGAAGAGCATTAGGTCAAAGGCTTTCATTCTATTTGTTTGCTTGAGAGAAATATAAAATGTTCCATGAATCTGCTTGTAAATAAAGTAGCAGTAATAAGTTTCTAAAAATATTTCATCATAGAACACTTATTGGGTGCTAAGCTCTTTCCAGGTACGATCTCATCTAAACCATCAAACAATCCCACGGGGTAGGCTCTATGATCATCCTACTTTACGGAAGAGGATAACCTGCACAGCCAGCGGCGGTCGGGCTGCAGGGCCTCTTCCAGGCCCCACACACTGCCCGTGACGACAGAGCCCTCCGCAGCAGGGCCCTCCGTCGAGAAAGCACACACAGCGAGTAACACTGACACCAGGAGCAGTGGGGAGAGAAAGCGAGAAAATGAAAAGGCAGAGACAAAGGAGAAGGAGACAGAGAAGACAGAAAATGAACAGAAAGACAAGCTGTACAGAGATACATGGAAAAATAGGGACAGAAAGAGGAGGTCTAACATCCTCAAAATAAATCCTTTTGAGATCCTGTGGCTAAAATACAAATAAATGCCAGAGGAAATTAGGGTATGGACAAACACAGTCATGGGTAGGGAGATTTCTGGTGTTAAAAACTAGCTGATATTTGTAGGCAATGCTTTCAGTACTAGTAAGAAACATTAGTCTCCAGCAGACTGTATTTAACAAATCCTATTAAATCAACTTACACACATATTGTTTAAGATCTGAAATCATCACGGAAGGAAACAAGATATTGCTACGTACGTTTCCAGGGATTTACTTCAAACAGTCCCTTGTATGCATCAGCCACAAACAGAGTCCCATTGGGCCCTGCCCGGATGCCCAGGGGTCTCCCACAAGCAGGCTCGTCATCTCGGGTTTCTAGGAAAACAGACAGGAATCAGCAGCTGGTCCAAGATGCTACCTGTGCCCTCCTCAGTGTCCAGCTATCTCATCCATACCTTCCAAAACATGCATTGTGCGTACAGAACAAAAAGGACTGTGACATTAGAGCTAGAACTGCCCCCGAAGGTGCCCACTGTGGGGTGCTCACTGCAGGGTGTTCACTATAGAGTGCTTACTATAGGGTGCTCAAGCAGGGCACTTACAGCCAAAATGGGGAGGAAAAAGGAAGGATAAAAAACTGAATGTAGAATACTATCTCATCAAGTAAAACTGTGGCCAGCACAGTGGCTCACGCCTGTAATCCCGTCACTTTGGGAGGCCTAGGCAGGATTGCTTGAGGCCAGGAGTTCAAGACCAGCCTGAGCAACATAGCCAAACCCCATCTCTACAAAAAAATTTTAATAACTATTAGCTGGGCATGGTGGCATGCATTTATAATCCTGGCTTCTTTAGGGGCTGAGGAGGGAGGCGGGAGGGTCCAGCATTTCCAGCCTGGGCAACAGAGCAAGACCCTGTCTCTCAAAAAAAACCACAATGTGTGGGTGTCCATGAACAGAAAAATGTCTGAAAAATTATTCACTGAAATGTTAGTAACCATTACAACTGAGAAGACTCTGAAGTGATTTTTACTTTCTCCTTTGTACTTTTGTGTTATGTGCATTTTACAGTGAGAACACATCATTTTTATGAAAACATTCCAGCTACTAAAAATAACTAATAAGAAGTCTTAGTTTTTAAACAGTGAGATTCTTCTATTCTAGTTTTTCAAAATCTGAGTGACTTAAGGGTGTTTCCACTCTGAATGACACTGTTGAAATTCCTGAGAAACCAATGAAGGAACTATATTTATAGAACCAAGTAATGACAAAGCCACCTGCTTTTCTACAGCTGCACTCTGACCGTACCCATTCACCCTAAAGTACTATGAAAGTGAGCACAAACAGAGGCAATGGCGAGGGACAGGGGCCATGCAAAGTACCAAGCAGGTGCCTGGCCACTGCCCAGCTGGGACTTGGGGCTGCAGAGTGACCCTGAGGCACCATGAGGCCCAGGGACCACCTGGCAAATGGAGAGCTCATAGTGACACCCACACTGCGCTCCATCTGTCAGATGGCAGGGGCCCTTTTTCTACCAGGGTGAAACTGACTGGTAGGGAAAAGCAGTTCCACACAGCCAGTGAGCACCTTTCTGAACACCTGGAAGAGAACATGTCATGGGGATTGTCACCAACTTACTGCATGGGCCTGAACCAAACCTCGCGATGGTCTCTACTTCACCATTTTCAAGTTTTACAACCCGGCCGTCCGCTGTCCCCGTAAACATCACATCTGTTTGAAAACACAAAAAGGAGGAAGAGCAGTAGGAGGTCAGCCTAAAAACTGTGACCACGCCACCTTCTTCTGCATCTGAGGGGGCTTATGATTCTCCTCTCCAAAGAGGAAATGGCAGTTCTGAAGATGAAGGAGAAGTGATGTCTGGGAATTAGAAAAATCCTTAAAGCTACAGCAATAAAACTGAGGGCCTACGGAGTCAGCCTGTGGGCCTGACCCAGACTCTGGGGCAAGGATGCAGCAGATGCCAGCCAGTGAGAAAAGCTGCGAGGACTTGCTCCAGCCCTGACGCCCTCAGCTGAGGCTCGGCATTCAGGAGCATCCGTGTCTGCTGCTGACGTTGATCATATCCAACCAAAGGGGACTAACTGCTAGGAATCCTCAGAAGAAAATTAAAGCACATTAAGTGATCACCTCAGCAGCATATATACTAAAATTAGAACGCTACAGAGAAGATTAGCATGGCCCTTGAGCAAGGACGATATACAAATTCATGAAATGTTCCATAGTTTTTAAATGTGTATTGCAAACTCAAGGGTAACCACTACGAAAAAGTAAAAGCAGAAGTATTACTGGTAAGAAAAGAGAGAAGATGGAATCATGTAAAATGCCCAATTTAAAACTACATAACACCAGAGCAATTAGGCAAGAGCGAAAAATAAAGGACATCCAAACAGCAACGGAAGGAGACAAATCAGTC
This sequence comes from Indri indri, assembly GCA_004363605.1. NCBI lineage: Eukaryota > Metazoa > Chordata > Mammalia > Primates > Indriidae > Indri > Indri indri. The sequence goes on along the minus strand of RJWJ010022743.1, from coordinate 7,239 downwards.
TTGTTCACAGACAACAGGATCTTACATTTAAAAAAATCTAAAAACTCTGCCAAAAAACTGTTAGAACTGATAAACAATTTCAGTAGTAACAGGACACAAAATCAACATACAAAAATCAATATCATTTATACACACCAACAGCAAACAATCTGAAAAGACATCAAGAAAGCAATCTCATTTACAATAGTTGCAAAGATATACTAATAAAAATATCTAGGAATTTTTTAACCAAAGAAGTGAAAGATCTATACAAGGAAAACTATAAAACACTGATGAAAGAAATTGAAGCAGACACAAAAAAATGGAAAGTTATTCCATGCTTATGGATTGGAAGAATTAATATTGTTAAAATGTCAATACCACCCAAAGTAATTTACAGATTCAATGCAATCCCTATCAAAATTCCAATGACATTCTTCACAGAAATAACAAAAAACAATATTAAAATTTATATGGAACTACAAAAGACCCCAAATAGCCAAAGCAATCCTGAGCAAAAAGAACAAAGCTGGAGACATCACACTACTTGACTTCAAAATACATGACAAAGCTATAATAACCAAATCAGCGTGGTACCAGCATAAAAATAGACACATAGACCAACAGAACAGAAGAGAGAATCCAAATATAAATCCACACACTTACAGCCAACTTATTCTCAACAAAGAACACACATCAGGTAAAGGACAGTCTCTTCAATAAATGCTGCTGGGAAAACTGGATAACCACATGCAAAAGAATGAAACTAGACCCCTACGTCTCACCATACACAAAAATCCAATCAAAATGGATTAAAGCTTAAATCTAAGATGTGAAACTATGAAACTACTAGAAGAAAACATTGGGGAAACATTCCACATTGGTCTGGGGAAATATTTTTTTGTGTAAGACCTCCAGAGCAAATATAGGCAAATGCGATTATATCAAGCTAAAAAGCTTCTGCACAGCAAAAGAAACAATCAAAAAACTGAAAAAACAATTCATAGAATGGGAGAAAATATTTACAAACTATATGCTTGAAAAGGGATTAATAATCAGAGCATGTAAGGAGCTCCAATAACTCAGTAGCAAAAAAAAACAAATATTAATAATATCTAGGAATTTAAGAATGGACTAAAGATTTGAACAGACATTTCTCAAAAGAAGACATACAAATGGCTAATAGTATATGAAAAAATGCTCAACAACACTAATCGTCAGAGAAATGCAAATCAAAACCACAATGAGATATTATCTCACCCCAATTAAAATGGCTTTTATCAAAAAGACAGGGAAAAACAGGTGCTGGTGAGGATGTAGAGAAAGAGGAATACTTGTACACTGCTGGTGGAAATGTAAATTATTAATAGTACAGCCGCAACGGAAAATTGTACGGTAGTTCCTCAAAAAACTAAAAATAGTACTCCCAGATGATCCAGCAATTCCACTATTGGATATATATCCACAAGAAAGGAAATCAAGATATCGAAGAGATATCTGCATTCCCATGTTTAAGCAGCACTATTCACAACAGCCAAAAAATGGAATCAACACGAGTACCCATAAGTGGAGGAATGGATAAAGAAAATGTGGCAAAAATACACAAAAGAATATTATTTAGCCATAAAAAAGGATGAAATACTGTCATTTGCAGCACCATGGATGGACTGCAGGTTACTATGATAAATGAAGTAAGCCAAGAACAGGAAGACAAATATTGCCATGTTCTCACTCATAAGCGGGAGCTAAAAAAGTGGATCTCATGAAGATAGTGAGTAGACTGGTGGTCACCAGAGGCCAGGAAGGGTAGAGAGTAGAAGAGGATGAAGAGAGGTTGATTAATGGGCACAAATATACAGTTAGATAGAAGAAATAAGACCTAGTCCTCGATAGATCAGTAGGGTGACCACAGTTAACAATTAATCTATTGTACATTACAAAATTGCTTGAATGTTCCTAGCATAAAGAAGATAAATATTTAAGATAGTGGATATCCCAATTGCCCTAATTTGATCTGTACACATTATATGAATGTATCAACATATCACATGTAACCCTAAAATATGTACATATATTATGTATTAATTTTTAAAAATTTTAAATAAAAAATAAAATTACAAAAGGCAGAAAAAGATTGAAAGAGAAAAATAAAAACAAAGAACAAGGGCAAAAAATAGAAAACAGTAACAAATATGGTAGACATTAACCGAATATATCAATAATCACCATCAATATAAATGGTCTAAATACACCAAGTAAAAGTCAGGCATTGTCAAGGTGGCTCAAAAAGCAAGACCCAGCTATACGCTGTATACTAGAAACCCACTTTAAATATAAAGATACACATAGATTAAAAGTAAAGGAGTGGAGAAATTATACCATGCTAACCTTAAACAAAAGAAAGCAGGAGTAGCTATGTTAATTTCAGACAGAGAAAGGACTTAAGAGCAGGACTTAAGAGCAAGGACAGTTATCAGGGATAAAGAGGGGCATTACATAATGATAAAAGGGTCAGTTCTCCAGAATGACAGAAGAATTCTTAACATGTATGTGCCTAACAACAGTACATCTACATATGTGAGGCAAGAATTGACAGAATTGCAAGAAGAAATCGAATCCACTATGATAGTTGGAGACATTAACATCACTCTGTTAGAAATCGACAGAGCAGACAGGAAATCAGTAAGGACACAGTTGAACTCAACGGCACCACCAACCAACTGGATATAACTGACATCTATCAACTACCTCATCCAACAGCAGCAGAATATACATTCTTCTCAAGCTAACATGGAACATTCACTAACTAGACCACATTTTGGGCCATAAAACACACCTTAAAAAACTTTAAAGAATAGAAATCATACAATGTCTACCCTCAGATCACAATGAAATTAAACTAGAAGTCAGTAACAGAAAGACAGCTGGCGCCAGGTGCAGTAGCTCACATCTGTAATCCCAGCCCTCTGGGATGTCGAGGCAGAAAGATTGCTTGAGGCCGGGAGTTTGAGATCAGCCTGGGCAACACAGCAAGACCTTATCTCTATAAAAAATAAAACAAAAAAATTAGCCATGCATGGTGGTACACAATCTGTAGTCCCAGCTACTCAGGAGGCTGAGGCAGAAGGATTGCTTGAGCCCAGGAGTTTGAGGTTACAGTGAGCTATGATCGCAACACAGCATTCCAGCCTGGGTGACAAAGCAAGACCTGGTCTCTCAAAAAAAAAAACAAAAAAAGGCAGCTGGGAAATTCTAGAATTCTTGGAGATTAAACAATATACTTGTAAATAACATTATGGGTAAAAGAAATCTCATAAGAAATTAAAAGTAATTTAAACTGATGAAAATGAATATACAACCTATCAAAATCTGTGGGGTGCAGCGAAAGCAGTAGAGGAAAATTTATAGCACTGAATACATATATTAAAAAGAAAAAAGATTTAAAATCAAAACTCTAAGTTTCCAATTAGGAAACTAAAAACAGAAGAACAAACCAAACCCAAAGTAAACAGAAGAAAATAAATTTTTAAAAATTAGTGGAAAAAAATCAATGAAGTTGAAAACAAAATCAGTAGTGAAAAATCAATGACACCAAAAATTGGTTCTTTAAAAAGACCAACAAATATAATAAGCCTCTAGGCAGGCTAAGAAAAAGAGAAGATACAAATTACTAATGTCAGAAATGGAAGAGGGGCTGTCACTACAACCCATGGACACTAAAAGGATAATAAAGGAATATGATGAACAATGCCCACAGATTGACAACTGAGATGAAATGGACCAATTCTTTGAAATACAAAAATCTGCAAAAACTATATAAGAAAAATGGACAATATGAATAGCACTATATCTATTAAAGAAACTGAATTAATAATTAACAACTTTCCAAAACACAGAGCATTACTCCTAGATGGGTTCATTGGTGAATTCTATCAAAAATTTAAGAAATTATAACCAATTCTCTAAAATCTCTTTTAGAAGATAGAAGCAGAGAGAATTATTTCCTGAGGCCAGCATTATACTAATACCAAAATCAGACAAAGATATTATAAGAAAACTACAGACCAGTATCTCTCATAAACACAGATACAAAACTCTTCAACAAAATATTAGCAAATCAAATCCAGCCATCTATAAAAGAGATTACACACCATGATTAAGTGAGATTTATCCCAGGTATGCAAGGCTGGTTCAACATCCAAAAATCAATTAATATAATCCATCACATTTACAGTCTAAAAAAGAATAATCATATGATCATATCAATAGATGCAGAAAAAGCATTTGACAAAATCCAATAACCATTCATAGTAAAAACTCTTAGCAAGGTAGGAACAGAAGGAAACGTCCTCACTTGATAAAGAACATCTACAAAAAACCTAAACCTAAAATCATACTTAGTGGTGACAAACTAGAAGCTTTCCTGCTAAGATCAGGAACAAGGTAATGATGTCCCTCTCACCACTCCTTTTCAACATCATACTGGAAGTCCTAGCTAATGCGGTAAGACAAGAAAAGGAAGAAAGAGGTACACAGATTGGGAAGGAAGAAGTAAAACTGTCCTTGTTCACAAATGACATAATTGTCTGTGTAGAAAATTTGAATGAATGAACAAAAACCTCCTGGAACCAATAAGCAATTATAGCAAGGCTGATGGATACAAGGCTAATATACAAAATTCAATCACTTTCCTATATTATACTAGCAATGAAGAAGTGGAATTTAAAATTAAAACACAATATTATTTACATTAAAACCCAAAAGAATGACGTATTTAGGTATAAACAAAATATGCACAAGCTCTATATAAGGAAAGCTACAAAACTATGACGAAAGAAATCAAAGAACTAAATAAATGGGGAGATATTCCACATTCATGGATAGGAAGACTCAATAATGTCAAGATGTAAGCTCTTCGCAACTTATTCTATAGATTCAATGCAATCCCAATCAAAATCCCATCAAGCTATTTTGTGGACATCAACAAACTGATTCTAAAGTTTATATGAAGAAGCAAAAGACCCAAAATAGCCAACGCGATATTGAAGAAGATCTGACATTACTCAACTTCAAGACTCTCTATAAAGCTACTGTTCTCAAGAAAATGTGGCATTAGCAAAAGAATTGACAAATACATTAATGGAACAGAATAAATAGCCTAGAAATAGACTTGCATAAATACAGTCAACTGATCTTGACAAAGAAGCAAAGGCAATACAATGAAGAAAACACAGTGTTTTCCATAAATGGTGCTGGAAAAAATGGACATCCACATGCCAAAAAATGAATCTTATACCCTTCACAGACCTTATATCCTTCACAAAAATTAACTCAAAATGGATGACAGCCATAAATGTAAAATGCAAAACTATAAAAATTCCTAGATGATAACACAGGAGAAAGCCTAGATGACCTTGGGTATCACAACGACTTTTTAGCAAGAACACCAAAGGCAGGATCCATGAAGAAATAATTAATAAATGGACTTCATTAAAATTAAAAACTTTTGTTCTGCAAAAGACACTGTCAAGAGAATCAGAAGACAAGCCACAGAGTGGGAGAAAACATTTGGAAATATTTCCAAAAATATTTGTCTGGTAAAGAACTGTTATCCAAAATGTACGAAGAACTCTTACAACTCAACAATAAGAAAATGAACAACCCAATTACAAAACGAGCGAAATACCTAACTAAAACACCTCGCTAAAGAAGATATGCAGATGGCAAGAAAGCATAAAGATGTGCATCGCCATATGTCATCAGAGAAATACAAACTAAAAAAACAATGAGATACCACTACACACCTATTAGAATGGCCAAAATCCAAAACACTGATAACAAAACTACTAGAGAGGACGTGGGGTATCAGGAACTCTCATTCATTGTCGGTGGGAATGCAAAATGGTCCAGCCACTTTGGAAGACACTTTGGCAGTTTCTCACAAAACTAAACTTACTCTTACCTTATGATACAGCAATCGTGCTTCTTGGTATTTATCCAAATGAGTTAAAAACTGTGTCCACACAAAAACCTGCACACAGATGTTCTTAGCAGCCTCATTCATAACTGACAAAACTTGGAAATAGCCAAGATGCTCTTCAGTAGGTGAATGCAAAAATAAACTGTGGTGCATCCACACAATCCATACAATTATACAGTGCTAAAAAGAAATGAGCTATTGTCTATAGCCGTACCACCCTGAACATGCCCAATCTTGTCTGATCTCAGAAGCTAAGCAGGGCAGGGCCCAGTTAGTACTTGGATGAGAGAAATGAGCTATCAAGCCATGAGAAAACATGGAGTAAGTAAACTTAAATGCATTTTACTAAATGAAATAAGTCAATCTGAAAAGACTACATACTGTAGGATTCCAACGACACGATATTCTGGAAAAGGCAAACCTATGGAGATAGTAAAAAGATCAGTGGGGCTAGATGCAGTGGCTCACACCTGTAATCCCAGCACTTTGGGAAGCCAAATGCAGAGGATCACTTAAAGCCAGGAGTTTGAGACCAGCCTGAGCAACACAGCAAGATCCCTGTCTCTACAAAAAATACAAAAATTAGCCAGGTGTGGTGGCATGCACCTGTAGTCTCGGCTACTTGGGAGGCTAAAGCAGGAGGATTGCTTGAACCCAGGAGTTTGAGGTTGCAGTCAGCTATGATGACACTGCTACACTCTAGCCCAGGCAATAGAATGAGACCGTCTCACCAAAAAAATAAAATAAAATATATCACTGATTGCTAGAGGTTAAATTGGGATGGAGAGGTGAATAGTCAGAACACAGAGGACTTAAGGCAGTGAAAATACTCTATATGATACTATCACAGTAGATACACATCATTAGACATTTGTCTAAACCCATAGAATATACAACACTAAGAGTGAATCCTAATGTTAACTATAGACTCTGGGTAATTAATGATGTGTTAATATGCGGGTTCATCAATTGCAACAAATGTAACAGTCTGGTGGGGGACTGCTGATAAACTCTTTTTCAGAAAATCTCTACTTGCTACTCAATTTTGCTGTGAATTTAAAACTGCTCTTAAAAATAACGCGTACTTCAAAACAAATAAAATAAAGCCTGATAATTGGTGACCACTCTCCCCCAACACTCCCCTGAGACTAGCTGAGGGATCACTGGCAGCAACCTTCCAGCCAGCCCACTGGATGACTTTGCAGCAGGTCCCCGGGTGCCTCCCTGTGGTTCAAACCCACAGAGTATAACCAGAGAGGTCCCCACTATGCCTGGCCAGA
>RJWJ010022742.1:0-26510 GCA_004363605.1 Indri indri | reverse complement strand
TAAGGAAATGAAGGACTTCATAGTGAGGTTAAGGAAGAGGTTAGAGCAAAAATGGATATGAAATAAAAGGTTAATTTCATTATGGTTTTCCATATTTTCAATGAATAGTTGAAAATTTTATATAAAAAATAACACTACTATTAGACTAGAAATGATGCTTAAAAAATACCCCAAATTCAGAAATCGGGCTTCTTTTTATCTATAAAAATAATTCAAATGAAGAAATTTTTTAACATGTTTTTCCAGTCATGGTGATATGGATGTGTGTCCAAACTCTCCCCAACTCATCTTTGCAAAGGAGACTATGACCTGACATGTAGCTAAAATAAGAATACACCTGTAACCCTTTGCAGAATTTCTAGAGCCTTGACTTCATTGATCCTCTCCAATTACCTGGCCCAACCCAGAATCCCATACGGAAAAAAAGGTAAAGAATAAAATGCTCATTGTTGTCATTTAGTTTTTTAAAAATTCTGTTGTTAAATCAGTGAGTTTAGTCCACCAGCATCACTTCCTACTTCCCACACTTGTACTAAATTTACCAACAGGAAGTGAATAGGGCCCTTGGGGAAAGAAGCAAGCTCACTGTTTCTTAGATGCCTCCATGGAAGCTCAATAGCATCTTTCCCCTGAAGAGATCGTTTAATCTCCTTGTACCACGGCCTCCTCTCTTGGAAGACCAAGGTCATCATGCTAGCATATGTCAAAGGGTTATTAGGACAAACTATCTGGTTAGCCATTACAAAGCATTTTACAAATCTGAAGTGCTTCATGCAGTCTAAATAATTCTTGAGAGCATAAAATTTTATACAGTTCTCAAACATTATCATTGCAGCCTTTCTATTTCTCTGGGCATTTATCTTTTCTTCTGTTTCTGCCTCTTCCTTTCACATTATTATGTAGAGAAATACAGTTCTTCTCCTTTCCTCATGACTAAGGGCTCAAACACTTTCAAAAGAAAAGCAAAGCTCTTAGAAAGATTACTTGTGGATTCAAGTGCAAGGGCTTTCAGCTAGAGAGGTGGCACCAACATGTGAATCTAGCCATGTGAATGGCTTCTAGAGAAATAGGGTATTGGAGCACGAAGTTAGATATTTAACAGATCCAAAAAAACGTTTTAAGAAATAAAAACATCTGACTGGGAGAGACTGTTGATATTAGCATATATGGCCAATGTATAAATACCAATCTTTGTTGAGAACTTATTGTATGCTAGGTACAATACATATTATTTTTATTCTTGGCAACAATAACAGAGACTCTGAATCTTCATTTGATAGATGAAGGACCTCCCCAAATTTTCACAGTAAAGGGAAGAAAATGCCAAACTTTCTAAATTCTAAAGTTGTGCTCTGTTTCCCATGGCATAACCCCTTTCCATTATCCACTGACTACTCTAATACAGACTAACTAGCGTGATGCAAATTACCTTCAGAGTGATCAGGTTCTACTTTGTACTGTGGGGGCATGTGTCATTTCCTTGACTTCTTCGATCCCTCCTCAGATAGCCACCCAATGCATAAAAACATAGAGAGTTCAAAGTAGATATTTTTACTTACAGCTTTTGAAGAGTCTCCTCAATGTTGAATATTGGCTCTTTGAAATATCTTTTAGAAGATGACCAACAAGAGGTGACTCTAAATGGGGACATAGGATCGAGGAATTGACCTGACATAGCTCCTCTTATTGTGATAATTACAGACCAGAATATAAATAATTTTACTAACTAGGACTATAACATTTCATAGCTGGCCTAAGTTTGGGCAAAGGCCCTCATATGACTGATAAGCTAAAAGAGATGTTTATCTGGAGATATTAAGATTTTTTAAAGGTATTGTAAACCTTTCTACCTGTTACAGCTAATGTGAAATCATTGCATGGGAAAAAGAAATGTTGAGCCATTAGGATGGAAAAAGCTATTTAAAAATTTCAGTTTAAAATTACGTAATCAGAACGAGTACATGTGCATATAAATGTAATGGAGAAGCTAAAGAATAATCTCTATAATTCAAATACTTTGTTTATTCCAACATATTTAACTTTACACTAAAATTTCAGTTATTTGAAGATTATATATATATATAAATGTAACCCAACTAAAGCCTCCATTGCTATCTTTGTGTTAAATAAATCTCATACACAGTATCTAGAATAATTTTCATGTCAGTAGAGGAACTTATTTTTTAGTAAAGATATTTCTTTCATTTTTTAAAGCACCAAATAAGCTTTCAAAATTTCTCCTATTTCTTTAACTGTAAGTAAATATCACCAACGATCCTATGACGTCGTAGCTGATCCTAGATGCCTGCTATGGAAATCCAAGGTTTTCAATTCCTTATGGTCTCTAATGGCATTAATCAAGGCAGCACAACTTACTTAAAAGGAACAGATGATTAATCTTGACAATAGTAATGTAAACGAACGCTAATTCATGAATTGGCGATTACCACCCCCCTATACCCCTCATTCCCGTGCACACACAAACACACAACCCACCACTGGGACATTAGCTCTTTGTTTGAGATTTACCCTGTGCCACATACATATTATAAGAACAAAAGAGAGTTCTTTATCTTTAAAAATATCCATTCAGTTCAGCTTACAGAACAGGGGAAAAATTGCTATATTTATCAAGGTTGATTCTGTTTTCCAAGTCTCTAATTCGAAACTGAAGAATGCAAGACTACATACATCAGGTGTTTCTAGCAAAACAGCAGCAGCAGCAGCAAATCATAGACATTTGTCATTCCTTAGAGCTGTCTGACAGTTCTGACAATTCATTAGGCTGAGCTGAAAAGAGGTTTAGAAAGCAAAGAAGGGATCACAGGTAGGAGAGTTTCTTTTGCATGATCCAGTAATGGCTGATTTGTATCCTTTTGGGTGATGGATACACTGCTCAGATTAAACTCAGCAGGGTTTTCTCCCCTCTCTTTTTCCTTGATTTCCCCCCACTCCCAGCTTCCTTCCTCTAGTAGCCCCCAGGACACTGAGTATGGGCTATTCCTCCTGCAGTATTTCATCCTCAAAGGTACGTTCACATATATATCAAGGAAATGCTCTCTTCCAAAAGAAGCTCCTTGGAAGGCACAGAGAATCAGGGAGAGATTACAAAACCATGCTTTGCTTCCTAATTTCTACCAGCCATGTGAATTTTCCTCCCCCTCAGCCTGTGCCCATCCAGATATCTATGGATCCAACCTGCTGGTCACTGACACATGAGCTCAAACACATCAGCACCCGATCCAGTCTCAGCCCACCATGATGGATGCATGATCCTTCATCTGTGGGTATGAAGGGTTCTTGGCCACCAGTTGTGTGTTCATTCCTTGGGATGCAACTGGCAATTCATTCTTGGTATTGTCCTTTCTGTAAACTCTTGCACGCCCAGGTTAGGAGACCTCTCATTTTTAGTTTGGACAAACAGCAATTGCACTGAATATTACATGTAAAGGCTCACTCCTTCTATTTAAGACTTGCATCACAGTATGTCACAAAATATTCCTGGACCTTTGTTACTGATGGCTGCAATGTGGATTACCCAACTTAAGAAGGTGAATTTGACTAAACAAAATTGGTACTTAATAAGGTCAATTCTGTGTGTATTGCTTTGGGAGAGGTAAAGTGGAGATATCAGGTGTACCTTTAAAGTTTACACTTACACCAAGATTTAAGCTAATCAAAGCTTAAAAACCCTCCTAACTACACATTGGACTACATTCCTTCACTTAGTTGCTTACTTTTCAAACATTTCTTGATCACCTTCCAAGCACCTAGGAATTTTCCAGGAACTGGAGATTATCCCAGTGAGAAAGAGAGTCAAGACAACATGGAGACAGTCCGTCAATAAGCAAAACTCATAATTGAAGTTGTACATTGTGATTAGTGTGACCAAAGTAATCAAACAGCAGAAAATAAATGGAAAAATGGGGGATTACTGGGTTAGGTAGGGTCAGAAGAGGAGTCTCTCTGAAGAACTAACGTTTGAAATGAGAGTGAGAGTGTGTACCATGACACCCACCAGGGAGTTAATTTCCAATCCTGTGGTTTTCAGGGGCAGTAAGGGGTGGAGAGAGGCAAATGCAGCTTGAATGAGGTGAGTGAAAAGCCTGGAGAAGCTCTCTGACTGCAGGGACAAGGCTTTGTTCACAGCTCCCTCCTCCGTGCCTAGAAACGTGCATGGCACATGGTACATCCTCAATGAAGATTTACTACTAATAGAATACATGATGCCCAGAGTGGTGCGAGATGCAGTTTGAGAGGTAAACTGGAGCCAGATCACACAGGTCTTTGCGGGTAGGAAGAGTTATACTAGGTTTCTGTTTTGTTCTAAATAGAAAAGGCTTTAAGCAGAGGAGTGACACAATTTAACTTATATTTTTAAAAGACCAACTGGTTTACAGGGCAGACCTTGTTTGAGTGCCCTGCCAGCCACTGTGAGTGCTGGCTGCCAAGGGCTCACAGTTGCCCCTTCTCCACAAAATTTCCCTCAGTGACTCCAGGGAAGTCATGCAACCCTTCTGGGAGTACCCCACACACAATTACTGAATAATGATGGGCACTAAAGTCCAGCTGCCTTGCCTTAAGGGGTACAAATCTGCAGTGGGTTCTGTGCTCCAGAGATCCCAGAGGATTAGACCAAGGCAAGACTTTGCCTACAATTAAATTCTTGCTTTGCTCTTTGCCTTTCCCCATCCTGCTTTACTCCTTTCAGTTCTTTTTCTCACAAATCTTGTAGTTTTTGGTTATTTGTTTGTCTAAAGAGCACTCCTTCCATCAACCATATGCATCCAAATCACTACCATAGACTCTGCATCTGGGGAGTCTGCCCTGAGACAACTCTCAACCACAGGGGGAAGAGTGGTCACAAGAACACCTTCTCTAAGGCACAGTTCAGAGCCAAGCAAGAATTCAAGAAGGTGCTTGTGGACTTCAAGACAAAAAATAAAAAAAAAAAAAAAAAAAAAAACTATCAGCATAGGCTAAGCTTAATCCAGGGTGAGTTTTATGATTGGAAATAAAATAAGAAGGACGTTGACTTCCAACAACAATAAGCAACCATAATTTTTTAAAAAGAAATTTTGTCATTCTTTCACCAGAACTCACCATTTGGGAAAAAGAAAGAGAAAAAGAGAGCAAGAGAGAGAGAGAGAGAGAAGAGGGAGGTGAGTGTGTATGTGTCTAGGTTTGGAGAATGGAATCAGTTAGGCAAATAATATGGTATCTGTGTGTTCCAGGTGGCAGGAAAATCCTCTTCAAAGAAGGATTTCCCAAGCCTACCTTTGGAAACAATTCTTATGAGCATTTGCCTTCACTCTGAAAAGAAATAGAAGGAAATAAATTCTCACCAAACAACCAAGAACATGGCCATTAAAGTCAGTGTACCGTGAGAAAATATGATAGGACTGAGTAGGATACCAACTACATGAACATGTCATCTTGTTACCAACTTAACAGAAGTCATTCTGTCATGAATAACAGTCCATCAGATATTCTGCCACTCAGTGTGTCATGACATTACACGTAATGAGAGGTCTTCTAAAACCCAAGGGAAATATACTCATTTTTTAGGACTTTATTTTTTGCTCCTTGAATTACCTTGGTACTAGTGTAAATGTCTGCAATTTTGTTAAATCTTTGAAAAACAGTAAACTCAGAACCTAAAATACTGATATGTATTCGCCTAAGACATATATTATTTTTTAAATGCAAAGAATTCAATTCATATTATTACCCTTTTTATCCTCACTTATATGTTATCACCCATTCCATCAGATGTTTGTTCCTTGAGAAATTTAAAAAACAAAAGTGTCATGGTACATAAATTTTATTAGTTGAGAGAAAGTCAGTGAAAACTGAAAATGAAGTGGTCCTTAATTTAAAAGTGGAAGATTTGACAGTTTCTGCTTCCAGCTATGATGGTACAGCTTGAGGCAGACCATCATCCCCATTTAGAACAACTAATATATATAAAATTCCAAAAATATTCTGTTTCAAGGAATCAGAGCACTAGGAAGCTAGTACTTGAGGGACCAAGATTTTGGAGAAATGCAAAACTCATTATCATGAGCCCAATGTTGTTGTGCATTCCAGTTTTTCTTCAGGGTATTTGTTGGCTTGTAAACTACCAAAAGAAGCAGCTGAGAAAGCAAGTAGCAGGCTACTGCTAACAGGCAACCAGCAGAGCTTGCAACAGTCTAATGAAGCTGAAGACAAAAAGTCAGGTTTAGTCTTGCCAATGTAGCCAGGACTTAGGGTCTATGATTTCAGAAGAAAGAAAGATACAGGGAAGTGAGTTTAATATTCTGTGTCAGTTTTCCCCATAAAGAATTTACTAATTCTAAAGTTGCACAAGCTAAGATGCCAAGAAGCCAGGTAAAAAGTGGCTAAAAAGCTGAACAGAACTTTCGTAATACTGGGAGGACAGAGATTGAAGTCCAAAGCCCACAAAGCAGAAAATGCTCAGAAAAATATAACCTCAAGCTCTCAGCCAGAACATCTGAAAGCTATGCTCAAGCTGTAGGATAAACCAGAGGGAGACCAAGTCTTAACACATCTTAAATGCTCACTCAGATCCGTCCAGTCTCTTATCGAAATAACATCTGCTCCTCTCGTAGCTGCCTGTCAGAAAATAGGATGATCCTTACAGGAGAAAGATAAGAGCATCCATAGCTTCTACACTTTTTGTGTACACAAGCTTGAAATTCAATCAATATTTTTCAGGCATACCAGTAAATAGGACCAAGAACAAAAACTGATGATTGAAAGAGACATGGGTGATCTAGATATTGGGATTATCAACTATAGACTTTAAAATAACTAAAACTAGTATGTTCAATAAGATAGATAACAAGTTAGATACATTTTCTAGAGAATTATAATCTATTTAAAAAGCAAATGGAAATTCTGGATCTGAAAAATACAATTTTTCTGAACTTAAGAACTCAATAAATGGGTTTAACAGCATATTGAACACAGGTAAAAAGAGAATCGCTATTGATATTAGTAGAAAATATTTACACTGAGGTGTGGAGAGTGAATGGAATAAAAAATGGGGGTAGGGGCAGAAAGTATAAGAGACATATTAGAGATAGTGAAAAGGCATAACCTACTTGTAATTGAAGTTCCAGAAAGAGAAGAGAGAGCAAAGAGGGCAGAGGTCATATTCGATCAAATCATTGACAAGAATTTTCCCAAACCGATAAAAGATATTGAGCTACAAATGTAAGAAGTGCAGAGATTGCCAGGCTCTGGAGGATCATGCCTCAGGAATAAAAATCAACCAAAGGTAGACAAAGTCTTAACAAAATTCCAACCCAGTCTCAACCTGACTCCATCTCTGATTTGATTAAGGCGTTCAATCCCCCACCCTCTCTGACTAGAAGAGAAAAATAGTCAACTTTCTCTAGTGAAAAAGTCATGATCTCAGACCTGTGTGTGTGTGTGTGTGTGCACGTGTGTGTGTGTGTGGTGTGTGTGTGTGTGTTTTCCAGAAAAGAACTGAGGCTAAAAAATATCAATGATCTAAGTATCCATCTCAAAAACATAAATTAAACAGTACATTGTACAAAAATAAGTAAAAGGGAAAAAGAAACAGAAAGATAGGAGTTGAAATTTATGAAAGAAAACAATAACATATAGCCAAATATTGGTTATTTTTGAAGATTAATAAAGTAATAAAATGCTAGAAAGACTAATTAAGAGCAAGAGAGAGAATGTACAAGTTATTAATATCAGGAAAGAAAAAGTAGAAAACACTACAGACCCTACAGACATAATTAAGATAACAAAAGGAGGATATTATATCCAACTTTACACCAATTAATTTAGGAATTTAGATGAAATATACAAAGTAATAGAAAAATACAACCCTCATAAACTCACACTAGAAGAGATAGAAGATGAGTAGTTCTATATCTATCTTCAAATTGTAATTAAAAACCTTCCCCCACAGATCCAGGCTCAGATGGCTCCCCTCTGTTACTTATACCTCAAGTATAAATAACATTGTCTTCCACAAATTCTTAGAGAAAAGGGAACATGTATTAATTTGTTTTATTAGGTCAGCATAATTTTGATACCAAAACATGATGAAAGACATTATAAGAAAGAAAAATTATATATGCATCACCTTCTTAAACAGAGGCACAAAATTCTAAATGAAATATTATCAAATTGAATCCATGTATACAGAAAATACACATTATGTGTATATATACACACACATATATACACCATGTTCATTTCTTTCCAGAAGAGAACATTGTGAATCTGAAAAATAGAATCCATAAAACCTACAGTGAATTTCAAACTTAACAGTGAAATATTGAAAGCTTTTCCCCTGATACTCTGAGATTACAAGGATGCCTGCTATGAATATTTCTATTCAACATTATTCTGGAAGTACTCAACAGTGAGATAAGGCAAGGATAAAAAGTATAAAGATTTATAATGTAAAAAATAAAACAGTCATTATGTGCATAGAAAATAATTATATACACAGAAAACCCACAGTACCTACAAAAAATACAATTGCTAAGTCAATTTCCCAATGTCACTAGATACAGGATCAATATATAAAAATCAATTGTATTTCTACATATTTGAAAAATTATTAAAAATGAAATCTAAAAACTAATGTATTTATTATAATTAATCAAAAAATCAAATATAGAGGAAAAATGCAACAAAAGATGTGTGAGACTTCTCAAAAACATAAGAAATGAGAGAAATGTAAAAGTTCTAAAAATGGAGTGATATACCACGCTTAATAGATGGAAGTCTCTATACTACGAAGAAGTTAATTCTTCCCAAGTTGATTTGTATATTCAATGCCATCACAATTAAAATCATAAAAGGTTCTTTAGGAAATTAACATGCTCTTGTCACAAATATATATATAATAATTCAAAAGATTGAGAATAGCAAAGATAATCTTAAAAAACAGAATAAGGTTGGTGTGGTTAAGCTACTAGATATCACAATATTATAAATTTTTGGTAATTAAGAAAATATTTTATTTTTGCAAGCATGAACAAATAGACTAATGGAACAAAACAAAGAGTCCGGAAACAAATGGTGAAGGTGACACTTCAGTGTAATGGGAAATAAGATGATTTTTTTCAACAAATGGTGTGAGATCAAATGAAAATTCTTATAGGAAAAAACTAAACTTTATCTCCTACCAAATCCAGATGAAATGAAAAATCCAAAAGTGAAAAGTAAAATGATGAAGATTCTAGAAGAAGAGATAGTAGAATTTCATAACAACCTTAGGGTAGGCAAATGCTTATTGAGCAGAACATAAAAAGAACTAAATAAAAAGACCACTATGAAAACATTGGCCTGCAACAAACAAGTGAATAGAAAAATGGAAAAAAGACTCGAGCAAACATTTTACGAAAGAGAATATCCATGTAGTAGATAAATATAAGAAAGGATGCATAGCTTCTTAGTCATATGATAAGTTTATTAAAACCACATAGAGGTACATTGTACACCCATCAAAATGGCTGAATTAAAAAGATTAACCACACCAAATCTTGGCAAGGATGCAGAATTGGAACTCTTATGCACTGAGAGTATAAATTTGTGCAACTATTTTAGCAAACTGTTTAGCATGATCTACTAAAACTGAATATATTCATGGCCTGTGATGCAGTTATTCAACTTAAGTCATGTTCCTAACATGTATATACTGATGTGTACTAAGAAACATGTACAAGAAGGATTGTAATGGTACTATTTGCAATTGAAATCAAACCAACCAACTCCAGAGTCCATCAAGTAATAGATCATATAAATGAATTGTGGTCTAACTGACCAATGGAATACTATACAGTGATGAGAATGAATCACCACTGAACACAGCAGCATGGATAAATTTCACAAATACAATGCTGAGTGAAAGAAACCAGACACAAAGAGCACACATGGTGTGTTCCATGAATATAAAGTTCAAAGCAGACAAAACTAACTGATGACCATAGCCATGAGTCTATGATTGGGAGTTCACCAGAGAGGGACTTCGGTGTTCATTGGTGTAGTAGTTACAAAAGTGTGCTAACTATGAACATTCAACCAATCTTAATTATCTGTCTACTTTTCTCTATATATTTTTATAATTCAGTAAAAAAAAGATTACTTTAAAAAATGAGGGCTTTTAAAAATGGAAACATTTTTTAGACTCACATCAGTGTTTTCAGAGCAATCTCTCACAGATGGGGAAACTGTCATGCTCTAGCTATGCAGGATTGTTTCTTTCCCTGTGAAATGTGAAAATTTTAAACAGGGACAAAAAATTCAGTTTTGCCTGAGGCAAATATATGAAAATTCTTGGGACAGAGTCGTAGCGTTGCTGAAAGTAAAGACTATATTTTCTCCGTAGGAATCACAATGAATTGTGAGACTTCATTTCTTCTTAAAACTGGCTAAAATTTTAATTTCATTTACTTTATGACAAGACAACACTATGACATCACTACTTACTCCACTGCAAGAGCAGACTGGTTTAAAGAAAAAAAACAGACTAGTTTTTATTTTTCTATTTACTTCATCCCCTTCATAAAAACACATGCATCTTACCTAGAGCTTCTTTTCCTTGCTTAGAACATAAAAATTTTCCTGTAATTTATTTATAGTTTTTAAATTTTTAAGTGGACGCACATGTATATTTGGAGGAGTAAAGTTTTTGTGAGTTATGCAACCCCAACTCAGCAAATATTGATCAGCCTCTTTGAAACTCGTAGTGTTATGGGATTCTAATAAACTGACGATAAGCTAATTTAATTTCTCCGTCTCAGTCCACATATGTATATAGATAGAAGCAAACATATGCATATTACACACATGCTTCAGTAAAACTGGGCAGTTTATCTTGAATAATTCATTGTTTGTGGAACTGGTAATTGGAATTAAATTTAAGCTCCATCTTTGCAGCACTGAACAGTATTTGAAAATAGAAAACTGAACACATCAATCTGTTGTTTCCTCTCCAGGATGTCATCAGGCATATCCATTGGCAAGCTGCATAAGCAATAGTGTCACAGCATAGGACAACAGAAACGCTGACAGGTACTTCCAGGCACAGCACTGATGAGGTCAAATATCCCTAAACCTGCCTTGTTTGCTGATCTTTTAATCGGATTCCACTTGACTATGGCCATAGCACAAGGCTTTCTGACAGTATGTGACAGCATATGACAGCAAAATATTTTGATTTTTCACCATTTGATGATATTTCAGATCTCTTGCAGCCCTTTGTAAACTAGCGCAGTGTTTTATAGAAAATGGGACAGGCAGTTAATTGCCTTGGATGCTTGTATTGTCTCTTTTGGATTTAAACTGAATCCTAAGTTAGTGAATGAATCTTGCATTTTGAGAGTAACAGGCCGTGTAGGCCATCAGCGACCTCTAAGACCTTGCTTAAGAATAGAAAAAAACAACCACGAAGACACAGGACCAACACTCGAAGTTGTCAGAGGCTCCAAGGAAATGTGAACGTCTTTTCACCTTTCCAAGCTTCTTCTCAACAGTTGCAGAAGTGACTTCTTACGTTAGGAAAAAACAAAAAACAAAAACAAAAGCAACCCTACGGTGCAATTTATCAACCTTTTATTTAGACTACGTTTTCAAATTCTTTCCTTTCTAACCTCTTCATAAACTCTTGGGGGACATAGCTAACAATGATTGGGGTGGGGGGTAGAGAAAAAAATCCACTAGAAAACCACTTTTTTTTTTTTTTTGAGACAGAGTCTCACTTTGCCACCCGTGCTGTGGCGTCAGCCTAGCTCACAGCAACCTCAAACTCCTGGGCTCAAGCAATCCTACTGCCTCAGCCTCCCAAGTAGCTGGGACTACAGGCATGCGCTACCATGCCCAGCTAATTTTTTATATATATTTTTTTTTAGTTGTCCAGCTAATTTCTTTCCATTTTTTTTTTTAGTAGAGACAGGGTCTTGTGAAAACCATTTTTAATAAGCTCACCATCAACCCTTAAGCAAGCATTTCAGCCAATCCTTTTCCCATCAGATATTTACAAGATTTGAAACCTAAACAAAGCAAAATTAGAATTGCATTAAATTTTCATTATCATCGAAATTATTTTCTAATTTAAATTCTATCCTTTTGATGTTGATATTTTTAATTGTTCTGGAATAAAACAGACATATCCTCTGTGGCTTCCCACTGAGCTTAGAGTAATGTCCAAAGGTCCACCTCTGATGTCTTCTTGTGCTTCTCTTCTTGTCCACTGCGGTCCGGCTATAATAGCTTCTTTTGCCTTGAACACATTCAAGTTCCTTTCTGCTGAAGGGCTCTCTTCTATCTTGAAGGCCCCCTTGGAACCCTTTCTTTGCAGAGGTTGCCTCTTTGTATCCACTGTGCCCTCCCTGACTACCCTGACTGATGTTCTGGCCTCCTTCCTACTACCTGACCAGGCACTCTCATAATACCATTTCATTTTCTTTCATTTTTCTTTTTTGAGACCGGGTCTCTCTCTGCTGCCCAGGCTGGAGTGCAGTGGTGCAATCATAGCTCTTTCTGTAACCCTGAACTCCTGGGCTCAAGTGATCCTCCCACCTCAGCCTCCCTAGTAGGTGGGATTTCAGGCGCATGCCACCATGCTCGACTATTTTGGTTTTTGTAGAGATGGGGTCTTGATATGTTTTCCCAGCTGGTCTCAAACTTCTGGCCTCAAGCAATACTCCCATCTTGGCCTCCCAAAGTGCTGGGATTACAGGTGTGAGCTAATGTACCAGACCCTCATTTTTTTTTTCTGATGCTATTCTTCCTTATTTTATCCACTCTCCCCAGTATGATGAAACTTCCTGACACAGATCTATCTGTCTTCTTTATCTCATATCACCAGTACCTAGAACACTGTCCAGGCATGGTGAATATTCACCAAACAAAGTCCCAAGAATTTATTGTATAATGTTGTGAGACAAAATGAGCTGAATGCAATGTGTTGATCCAGACTAAAATGCTCATCAGCTATAGTCACAACTTGAAGTAAACAGTTTCAGTGGCAGTTTTAGGTCAATGTAACCCTGTAGGTTGTTGCTGAATTCACAGTTAGTGCTATTTTCAGTAAGATTCTGAAGCATCAGAAGACAGATATCAGATCTCACTTCATTCACACATTAATACCAAAATAAGACCACTTTCAAGTATAGAATAAACAACAGTGGCAGCTTAGGACTTTGTGTAATGAACTAATATCAGTAAGAATTCAGGAGGAATGTAAAAAGGCAGACTGTAATAATGTATTTATCTAGTATAGAAAAAGACTATTTAAGTCTATCACCATGACCCCTAGGAAGAGGTCTTGATGGCCCCAGGTATCATGACCTCAACTGTATTTTTCACATTTCACGTAGTCTCCTAATTAGCCTTTGTCCTACCTCTCTGGATGGAAGAGATTTTTTCAAAAGTGCTTTCTCTATAGCTCCATACAAATGCAACATAGAATGACTGAAATAGAAGCAATAGGACAGAAATGACCTGTATGACCTGATATTTGGAACACTCAGAACACCTAGCTAAGGAAGGTGGGAACGGTAAGTAAGTGCACACCCCAAAGTGCAAAGTGGCGGGCTGTGATCGTCGGTGGCTCATTCAAGAGTTTCCGGTTCAGAGACAGTGGCGATAATTTCCCTCCCTCCTTCCCTCCTTCCTTCCTTTTGTCCTTCTCCTCCTCCTCTTCCACCTCCTCCTCTTCCTCCTCCTCCTCATTCTTCTTAAGTGCTGATTTGCTGGGTGACTATAAATGAATAGTCTGCCTCTCTCTGCTGGCTCCCCTCTGTACTATGAGAAAAGCAGTGCTAGTCAGGTGAACAAAAATGAGATAAGGGTTGATTTAGCATGAAATGATTCTCACCACTTAAGAGATGTCATGAGGTATGAATTGTTAAAACATGTACAAAGCAATCCAGTTGTTTGCTACAGGCTCACCTACAGCCCTTAGAGATTTTTGAGCTATTTTCTTTTCTACCAATGGAGAAATACATTTTTTGAACTGGTGCCCTGATCTACAAGCCTTGGAGCCATCCTGCATAAAGGAGATCATGGTTCTGCTACTTCTCAGTTGTACCACTTTGGCCAGTAACCAAAGCTCTCAGTGCTTTGATTTCTTATTTTATGAAGTAGGAATCATAGTGCCCGTCTGATGTGGCAGATGAGATTGAAGAATTTAATGCATCCATTAAGTAAAGCTCTTATAACAGGGCCTGGTACATCATAAATATTCAATACATGTTAGGTATTGTTATATTTCTTGAGATAAGTCAAAATCATAAGCAGTACTTGATCTTTCTCAACCTGCACCATCCTGAGCAATTGCAAGGTTAATATGATTGGTGTAGATTTCTAATATGATTAATAACCCTCAATATAGTAGAAAGGACATCGTTTTATAGTCAGACTGATACGATTTAAAACTCAGCTCAAGTATTTAATATTTCATGTATGTATGAACTTGTGAAAGTTTTTTATCTTCTAAGTCTCAATTTTCTCTAGAAAACAGAGAGAAAGATGTTTACTTTGTGCTGTGCATATTTGAAATAATGCTTGTATAATGCCTAGCACATTTGGCACCTAGAAAAACACACTACTGAAGTTAGTTATCGTTCTCAAAATGGCAATTATATGAACAGAATTACGCTTCCCCTTTAAGTGTCTACTTAAGCAAATGAATTGTATAATTCACTCTTTAAGAAAAAATAGAGTATCTTCATAGTTCTATGAATGATTCTTCATGACAGTGTAGATGTTATCATAGTCTATTGATTTCGCAACTTTTTTCTGAAGGTATTAATTCTCACACATCATGTATTTCCTGAGCACAATTATGGGCTGATACTCCAGTTAATTTGTATTAGCACAGATAAATATAACATCCTGCCCTTCGTCGGTATTGGATGAACTCCATGTGTGTGCTATGCTGACAATAAATATGTATAGAAACATAAGAGCTTCCAATCTTATGCAAGAAATAAGGCATATACAGCTAACAAGTTAAATAAAAACTAAAGTGAAAAAATATTAGTTCAAAATAACAACACAAGAGTGCTCCAAGTTCAGGGCAGGAGAAATATAGTGGAGATGGGAAGGAGTGAGAATGCAAATAAGGGTGTCCTCTGAGTGAGCCGGAGAGTAACTTCCTTGCAGGATTGTGAACTGAGTTCTAGGCATGGGGCCTGGATTGGTGGACAGCTGCGTAGGAAAAACGCAGGAGATGGAAGGAATAGTGTTGACCGAAGCAAGAGCTGAGAATACCCAAGCTGTGGTCCCAGAGCAATGGATATCGTGCATTAAAGTGGACGGCCAGGAAGCTGAATGGGGGAGTGGAGTCATTTTGGAAAGGACTTTGAATCTTGGATTAACAGGTTTGGCTTTTTAATCAACAGGCAGTGTAATCAATCAAAATTTTGGGCAGAGAGTGAAATGGAAGAGACAGGGCATGGACAAGAGGAGTCTGGCTTCAGCAAAAAGTGACCCGCGGCAGGAGCAGCTGAAATTCAGAAGCATTTACAATGTCATTTTAGTAGTCCAGACAGGATATCATTAGACGAAGGAAGGTTGAAAAAAAAAAGTGAGGTTAAAACCATCCCGGAGAACAATAAACAGTAATTAGGAATTTATTAGATAAGAGAGGAGTTAGAGAAAATGAAAAAACAAGACTAGTGACTGGGTGACTTGGACAAGAACAATAACCTTACCGTCAGCAAAGGGCTATTAAATTCAGGCTGGTTGAGGAGGAAAGATCATATGCCCCATGGAGCACTTGCTTCTTTCTCGACATGTGTGACATCCATGTTTGCACATTCGTCTTCCTCTCCTGATTCAAACTCTTGAAGGAGTAGAATTTTACCTTCTTTTTGATAAACCCTTAAAAATTGCTTCTTGTGCAGAGTAGACTCTTGATTGATTTGGAAAAAGAAAAGAAGTGGAGAGGAAAACATTGAGTGTCAACAAAGAACGTCTGGTTTCCCAGGAAAGTCACAGAAAACTAAGCTTAGGAACTGAAATTGTAGACATTCATTAGGATGGAAGTGGTGACTTTCAGGAATCTTAACATTGGTGGTGGAAGTTTAAGTGGTTTGTAAGGTAGTCAGAGAGAGGAACAAGTTGCAGCAGATAATGGGACTCATTCTGGTAGTGAAAACAAAAGAAAAATAGACTAGAAATTAGAAGAGTTCATGGGAGAAAATAGCAGTTTTCTTTTTATTTCTTTTTTTTCCCCTAGTAAAAAGGAAACATGGATGGATTCATGGCAGAAATGTAGAGAGAGGAGGATACTTAAGCCAGAAAGTGTGAGGGGGCAAGTTCACACCATAGATGGTATTAGAAAAGAAGAGAATTGCCAATTTCTCTAAGATGGAAAAGAATTTTTAAAAAGGTAGGTCCAGGGAGAAAGAGAAGTGTTTGGTGGTTAGAGAAAGAAGAGAGTCATTCAAATATACTCCAATGTATTCAATAAAGAATTATGTGATAATGCTGGCTCGTAGCTGTTCGTTTAGTGCTATGGATTAACCTAAGTAGAACTTAACCAACTAAATGATGTGTATACTTTGCTCATTGCTTGGTAAGTGGTGCTAACTCATGTCTCTGAAGCTCAGCCTGACACACGCTACATGGGTTCAGAAGAGCTGCACCATGCATGTACCTCGATTGGCTATTGCCCAGTAAAACATTGCAAAACTAATAGCTGTCATAACCCTCGATTATAATCTCAATCAAAAATCATGGTAACTTTTAGGAATGAAAACTGTGGAAACTGGATTAGCAGTAGTAATAATCGGGAAGACACCATTCAATATGGTTTTGCTCAACTGGTAGTGTTAATAAACCACCAAGTCTTACAGTCCTTAGTTAGTTGGGAAAATATAGCTTGACAAAGGTCATTCATCTATATTGATTCTGGATATAAATTTTATGCAAATAGTACTCTAGAGCCTGGATAGTAAGAGGTCATCATATACAGGGAAGCTGGGCAAAGAGGTGAAGTGATTGGTTCCATGTGGTCAAGAAGGTAGCTGTGCGAGTGGGGATCAGGAAGGCACGTAAGGCCAGTGTTAAACCCAGGAAACTCAACTGAGACAAGGGAGAGTGGAAGGTACGATTTGTTCACGTGAGCAACAAGACCATGATTTTGGAATCAGGACCTCAGGTGGGAACCTGAGATAAAGTCTCAGGGCTCCATGAAAAAGGTTTGTGGACTAGACGCCAAGCTCTTCAAGGACAGATTCCCATGCACAGCATCAGGGCCCCTGCTGGGCACCTCTACAACAGATCTGAACAACGATAATACCGACAAAGGTCAAACCTTAGATGCGTATAGTGCTTTATGCTTACAAATGCTGGTCATATATATTAATATCATATCATTCCATGCTCTTACAGCAAAGCCAGAGGGTTAGGTGACTCACAGTCACAAAGTGAATTTGGGCAGACAAGATCAGGACCTGAGGCTCCAATTTATTCATTCATTAGTCCACTTATTCAATCAATTTGATTTTGCTCGACCTTATACCTAAGGGCTTGGTAAGCCTAGGGCTCCTGTAACTGAGTGCTGGCAGAGTTCCCCGGTAAGAGCCAAATAGGTGCACTTGGTGGGTGGGACCAGGGGAAGTTAAGTTACAAAGACTGAGGCAATTCCTGATATGTTTGTGGCCTTACTTCATGTGTTCAGGCTTATATCTTTTTTTGTTTACAAGTAATTTTTAAGATTTGGTAAAACCTACAACTGGATAACAAACTTGAGTATATAAATATATGTTTTAGATATTTTTAACTTTATAAATATATTAGTGTATCTTAGAAATTCAGGAAAAAAACAACCTACCAGATGAATTCCTCCACCCCTTTCTATAAAACCATATAAAATGGAAAGGACTGTCCACTAATTTTCTGTAAGTTACATAAAATTATCTGTTGTTGTAATTCTGTAGGCATCACGCTCCTCTAGTAAGATGATGTATGGAGCAATCGTGTGGTAGGGGCTGATGGGATGTAAATGAAACTAATTAAGGAAATGTCAAACATAATTAATAAAACAGGTTTAAGTCGCAAAAGCCCTGTCAGCGGAATGAATGGGGAAGAGCATCGCTTGCCCATTGTTGGGTGCACTCTCTCCCCTCTTCCCTCTCCTCTCCAGGCTTTATTTAGCACTGTTCAATTAGATCCCGGAAAGCTACTTGGAGCTCACTTTTCTACCTCACCTTCTCTTAGCTTGATCCCACAGAGAGGGAGGAATATAAATTTGCCTGTCGGCCTGCAGCTTGGAAAAAATTAATTGCCAGCTCCTCATCTTTTCCAAGTACTACAGGACATTAACATAACCAATTTGCTTGAACTCCTCACTGGCTGCCTAATAGAGCATCTGACCAGCTGATAAAACCAGGGTGTTGCCGACGCTACCTTGTTATTATTAGCGTTTTCATAATATCCAAATATTACAGCGTCGTGATTCACAGGCTCCATTTATTATTGATAAGAACAAAAAAAGGGGAGGTGGGAGTAGTTGAAAATAACAAAGCAGGTGAGCGACCTATAATTATGGCAAGCAAATTAAGGTATGCGGTAGAGTCAGTTACATTTGCCTAGGAGTAATGATGCCCGAGACCTTTTTCTTCCCCCGGGACTGGAAAAATAATGGATTCCCTTGCAGCTGCAGATGGGGTAGGAGAATGCTGTCATCAGGACAATGTTTACATAAGTTAGGCTGAGCGTGCGGCTGTGAGCCCTGCCTGGAGTGTTTGAGTCAGCTCTGATCATTTCAGCCACTGAAGCATAAGTCACTCAAAAACCTACTGGTTTCTGGGAGGGGTGGGTCACAGGAGCAGCAGCCCCGGAGAAGATGCTTGTCTGAAAGTCAACAACTGCATTTGTGAGGGGCATTTCGAGCCCCTTCAGTTCTCAGACAAAGGTGGTAACCTTGAAACTCAGAGGCCAATCAGCTTTTAAGTGGAGAGATAAAGATGAAATGTGGTTTCTGTTAACTTACAGACCTCCTCCCATACTCATTCTGGGGCATTTCGGTTCAGTTCATGTGTGCGCATGGGCACACACACATATATGCACACACACACACGCACAGAGCTGTGCTTGTGTTTAATGCCATTTGACAAATATTAATTGAGCATCTATACTTAGCAGCCTCAGTAGGAGGATAAAGGAGAATAAGTTATAGTTTGTGTACTCAAGAAGCTTAAAGAGTCAATTTTTAATTCAAATTAGTTAAAACAGTCACACACAGATTTTATTTGTAAGCAAATTTCTCTCAGCAAAAACCATTTATGACAGATACACTGAGGCTTGATATGTACCTACTAAATCAGATGACAATTTCAAAAAAATAACAATTAATTAGCAAACACTGGTAAGAGCATCAAAAGTATATCTTGGCTTTCAGTGAAAAGTTAATAGTCAATATTTGTTCCACTGGGTAGAGAAATCACAGTGAGCCTAGGGCATCATGTTAGGCTAAAAGTGAGCAAGTACTCAAACGCTAATGGGCTCAGGCCAAGAGAACACAGGACACAGCTTGAAGAGGATGCCGTTGGCCAAATTGGAGACTGCAGTGGATTATAACCTAATACATTTTAAGAGAGAGAAAGAGCGGGGCGGAGGAGAGGGGAGAGGGAGGAAGAGTATCAACAAATGTTATTTATTTGGCACATAAACATGTTCATTGTGTTATTCTTTCAACTTTTTTGTGTTTGAAATTTTCTAGTATCAAAAGTTTGGGGGAAAAACTCATATTACTTCTGAATTATGTAAGTAATTAATCATGCGATTTGGTAACAATCGCATCATGGACAAGTTAATGCAAGGTGCATTTTAACTTAATCTGACTAATATAAAGGGCCTAGATTTTGGTGCTAAGAACTTGGACTGGTATTATTTTCCTAACTCTCTCTCTCAAAAAATGTTTTTATTAAACGTTGAAAAGATTTTTTAAATGGTGCATAATAAAAGGAATAATGGTATGTACAACCTAGTGCAAGAAATATAACATTGCCATTACGTTGGAGTCCATTATGTGTCCCTAGTCAATTGCAGCCTTTTGCAATCCCTCCAGAGGAAATCACTATTCCGAATTGTGAATTTTGTCACTCCCTTGACTTTCAGTTTTAGCATATGTATTTGTGACCTTAACAATATATGGTTTGCTTTGGGTATTTTTAAACTTCATGTCAATGGGAATAATATGTACACTTTGTTGTTGTTATAATCTTAGATTATTCCATATTGTTCCATATGTTGAATATATGTATAACTGATTTATTGTCAGTGTTATAGTATTCCATTGTATGACTATAATACAAATTATGTATCCATTCCTTTTTTGATAGACATTTGTGCTGTTTTAAGTTTCTCATATAAGACTTTGTCTGGGATATGTACCTAGGAGATGAGTTGAAGGACCATGAAATATGCAATTTTGGCTTCATTTCATAATTCCAAATTGTTTCCAAAGGGTATGTATTGATGTACAGTCACACCAAGAGGTTTTTTTTTTATTTTTGGTCTTATTAATATACTATCTAGCTAACATTGCTTTTCTAGCTAACATTTATCAGACTTTTAAATTCCTGCTAATCTGATGTGAAAAGGATCGCATCATGATTATAATGTGCCTCATTCACCCATGAGGTTGAACCCTGTTTCATGTGTGTATTGGCCATTCGAACATTACCTGTTTTGTGAACTTGCATTTATCCACTGGGCTGTTTGTGTTTTACTTGCTCATTTCAAGGAATTTATATATAAAACATATATACACACATCTATATGATATATATGTAAGTTTCTGGCTTCTATTTTTACTCTTTATGATATCTTTTCATGAACCTATGTTTTTATTTTTAAGCAGACCACATTAATAATCCTTTTTCTTTTTTTTTTTTTTTAACAGTTTGCCTTTCAGGGTAGTGTTTAAGGGATTTTATTTTAGCTGAAAACATAAAAATTCCCCTTTTTTTACTTTTAAAATTTGTATAGCTTTGCTCTTTACTTTTAGAAAATACAGCATTGATTTTTCTCTAAGATATGATATAACAGTCTATTTTATTTTATTTGCATGACCAGTTTTTCCTGCAGCATTTATTGAAAAGTCCATCTTTACATGACTAATTTGCCATGACATCTCTGTAATTCACTATATATTTGGGTTTATATATATACATATATATATAAACATATAAATATATATTTCATACATTAGATGTATCTATCTATATATGTTTTTAGGTTTTCTCATTATCAATTTATTCATCACTGTGCTAACACAATATTTTAGAATAATTATTTGACATGGGAATAAGACAATTCAGTGGGGAAATAATACTTTTCACAAATGGTGCTGTGACAACTGGGTATTCACATGCAATAGAATGAATTTTGGCCCCTGCCTTGCACAATAAATAAAAATTAACTCAAAATGAATGAAAGACCTAAATGTAAGAGCTAAAACTATAAAACATTTAGGAAAAAACACAGGTGAAAATCTTCATGACTTTGGATTAGTCAAAAATTTCTTAGATATATCTAAAGAAAAATCAACCAAAAGAAAAAAAAATAGATATATTGGACTTCATCAAAAAATTTTTCTGTCAAAAGACATTATTTAAAAGGTGAAAAGACAGCTCACAGAATGGGAGAAAATATTTCCAAATCATATATCTAATAAAGGACTTGTTTACAGAATATTTAAAAACTGTTACATTTCATAATGAAAAGACAAATAACCGGCATCTCTCTTCTCTTTCTTTGGGATGCCATGCCAACTCTCTGCTCTCTTCCCTGCCTCCTTTTCTCTCTCTCTCTCTCTCTCTCTCTCTCTCTCTCATTCTCTCTATTTCTCTAAGAGGATAAAATAAACTTTTTTATGAAAAAAGAAAGAAAAGAAAAGACAAATAAAATAAATTCAAATAAAAATGGGCAAAGTATCTGAATAGAGATTATTCCAAAGATGTACAAACAGCCAATATACACATGACAAAGTATTCAACATCATCAGCCATTAGACAAATGCAAATCAAAACCCCAACGATACCACTTTATGTCTAGTAAAATGGCTATCACCAAAAAACAGACAATATCAAGTGTTGGTAAACTGGAAATCTTATACATTGCTGGTAGAAATATAAAGTGGCCCAGCCATTGTGGGAAGCAGTTTGACAGTTCCTTAAAAAGTTAAACATACACCTACCGTATGATCCATGAATTCCATTCCAATGTATATACCCCAATGAATCAAAACTAAAGCTCATACATGAATGTGAATAGTAGCATAATTCATGATAGGCAAAAAGTAGAAACAATCCAATGCCAATCCACTAATTCAAGATTAACAAAATGTTACATATCCTTAGAACAGAATATTATTGAGACATTAAAAAAAATGAGATACTGATACACACTATGGCATGGATGAACCTTGAAAATATAAGTGAAAGACACCAGACAGAAAATACCACATATTGCATGTTTTCTTTTAATTTGAAATAGAATAGGTAAATCAAGAATAGGTAAATCCAAAGACATAGAAAGTAGATGAGTTTACCAGGAACTGGGGCAAAAGGAGAATAGGTAGTAACTGCTAATGGATGAGAGATTCTTTGTTATGTGATGAAATTATTCTGTAGTTAGATAGGGTGATGGTGGTGGCACTTTATGAATATATTAAGAATCACTGAATTGTACACATTAAAATTATGAATTTTATGGTATTTGAATTATATCTCAATTTTTTAAGAAAGAGAAAAAATAATTGTTGATAACTGGTACAGCAGGTCCCCTCTTCTTGCTCTTGTTTTCTATCATTGTCTGGGCTGCTGATGGCTTTCTAGTCTTCTGTATAAATTTTAGATCCATTTTGTTAAGTTCCAAGTAACATTACTGAAAATTTAAGTAGAATTCCTATGAATCTACTGATCAATTCCTATGAATCTATTGATCGAAATGAATAGAATAGATACCTCCATGATAATCATTTATCTAACTCATTAACATGATATTTCTCTTCACTTATTTATAACATCTTTAATGCCTTTCAATGAATTTTTTTAACTTTATCAATAAAAATCTTGCAAGTACATATTAGACATTGCCCAGGTACTTTATATTTTGAGGTTAATGTAAATCAAAACTCTTTGATTACATTTTGCCTGTGTGCTGCCAGAATATAAAAATGGAATTGAATTTTGTATGCTGATTTAGTAAGTAAACTTGTTAAATACTTTTTGATTCTGACAAATTATCTGCATGTTATGAAAAATTATAAGTTTTTATATGCTGAATAATTAAAACATTTTGGCTGAATTAGTAATACTTTTAATTTCATTTTTCTTGTCTTATTGCACAGGCTAGGAATTCTAGAAGAATGTTGACTAGAAGTGGTAATCAACCAAGCAAGCATACCTGAATTATACCTTATAGAAAAAATCATTTTGATATTTTACTAATAATTATGTGTGCTATAGATTTTATGACATACATTTATGAGTAAAAGGAAAGTTCCAGTTGATTTGTAGTTCACTAAATGTTTTTTTTTAATGAATGGATGTTGAATTTTATCAAATGATTTCATTCCATCTATTAACATGGTCAATTTCTTTTTCTTCTCTAACCTCTACATGTATTAAGTTACATACTTTGGTTTCCTTGTACATTCAACTTGATCATAATGGTGACAGTATGGTTTGGTAGTTAGAGATGACTTTTATTTTATTTTATTTTTTTATTTTATTTTTCTTTATTGTTCGTTATTATAGGGGTACAGATGTTTAGGTTACGTATGT
Organism: Indri indri; assembly: GCA_004363605.1. Classification (NCBI taxonomy): domain Eukaryota; kingdom Metazoa; phylum Chordata; class Mammalia; order Primates; family Indriidae; genus Indri; species Indri indri. Next base: position 2,706 of record RJWJ010022742.1, on the reverse strand, counting down.
TGCCCTTGCCCCCGCTTCTCCCCAAGTCCCATCCCCAAGTGTGTCCATCTTAGAGATGACTTTTAAAACTGGATTATTAGGTTTGAATTTGAGTTCTAGTCCTTCCTCTGTTACATTTAGCAAGCTACTTATTTTTTTATATTTCAGATTTTTTATCTGTAAAATGGAGATGATGGTATCTATCTCATAGGGTTGTTGTGAAGAATAACATGAATTAATATATTTAAGGCACTTTAAGCAGTACCTACCACAGAATAAACACTATAGAAGTGTTATATGCTATCACTATTATTCCTTATTGTTAGTTTGCTAATATGTTCATAAGTAACACTGGTATGTGATTTTATTTCTCATGTAATCATTGTTATGTCTTATTATCAAGATTCATAAAAATAGTTAAAGAGTATATTCCATGGGATAGTTTACATAAGTTCAAAATCATTTATTTCTTGAATATTTGGCAGAACTCACCAAAACTGTTTAGGTGTATTTCTTCTTTGAAGAAAAAAATTTAAATTAATTTTATTGTGGTTTATTTCATGCAAAACAAACCGTATCCATTTAAAGATGAGTTTTCCCACATACGCACACCTGTGAAACCACCTGCACCATCAATAAACAGAATATTCCCATCATCTCTGAAAGAATGATTTTTTTTAGAACAATATTTTTAGAGATCATTTAGGCTTTATGTTTCTCCTTGAGGCAGTCTTGTATGTTATATTTTTCTAGGAATATTTACATTGCATCTATGCTCTCCAGTTTATCAGTATAAATTTATTCATATTAAATTCATATCTTTAAATGTCTGCAGCAAAAAGAGATGTAGTCTTTCTGATAGCAATCCTTCGCAATTCATTGAAACTTGCTTTACAGTACAATATGTATTCAATTTCCATCAGTATTCAATATGTCCAAGAAAAGATAGCATATTCTACAGTCATTGTGCACAGTATTTTTCTATGTGTCCATTGGATAAAGTTTCTTAATTGTGCTGTTTAATTGTCTTTACACTTAGAAATTTTTTTAAACATCAAATCTTCCAATAAGAAAGTGAATGTGTTTATTACTTTCTGTGGTTCAGACAATCTTAGTTACATGAAACATATGTTACAGAATCATTTCTTTTGTGCAATGTTAATATTTATCAATATGTAAATTGTAAATACCTTCTTTAATTCTAATGAGAGTTTTTACCTAATATTTGGTTTTGTTTTTCCCTGATATGAATAGAGGTATATAAGCTTTCTTCTCATTCTTTTATTCCTTTCCCAGTGTATTCTAATGTTTAAATGTTTCTTATATTAGCAGAATAACATTTGGGTTAAAAAAAGTCTGACAATCTTTGCATTTTAACTGAAGCACTGAATCCATTTGCAATTATTCTGATTGCTAATATATTTAGATTTATTTCTACTTTTTAAATTTCGAACCTTATCCTTATCCTGCCCTTGCTTTGTATGTTTTCTTTCATTTCTTATTTTCTTTTATATTGATTCAATATTTTTTTCTCGTTTTCTCTACCAGATAAGTTATACAACAATGTCTATTAGTTACTGGCTATCTTAGAAGTCTTAACATACTTAACTTACCAAAGTGTAAATTCATCAGTATATTTAAATTCTTCACAATTTAAAAACCTTAAAACATTTTTGCTTAGGTCACACTCAGGTTTTATTTTATCCTGCAATATATTTTTAATCTTTTCTTTTAACTCCACAAATTTTTTATCATTACATTTGTTTTATACATCTAACATTTATTTGACTATAATATATATGCATATCATAAACATTTCACATGCTAATCATTCCTCTTACATTTCAGAATTTCCCTGCGATATCAGTTTTTGTTTTTTTTTACCTGAAGAAATTCACCCTTTAACATATTCTCTTGGACTTCTGCCTTTCTTTGTGGCTGGTAAGAAGTTAGTTCCCAACTTTATTGTTGTTCTTTTGAAAATAATTGTTCTTTTCTTTGTGGATGCATTCAAGATTTTGACTTTTTCTCTGACATTCAGTAGTTTCACTGTGATGTGTCTATATTTGGATTTTATTTTTCATTTATCTTGCCTGAGGATTCCTGAATCTGTGAATTGGTATCTTTGACCAGCTCTAGAAAATAATCAGACTCGTTTCCTCAGATATTGTCTGTCCTTCATTGTTTCTCTCCTTTCCTTATGGCATTAAGGTTTGTTAGGTTCTCTTAATCTTTCTTTCATGTTTTTAAATCTTTTTTTTCCCCATATTTCTGGGACTGTTTTCCTCCTTTTCTCATATTTTTAATCTTTTATTTCTTTAAATATATTATACACATTTATTTTATAGTTTATGGTTGATAATTCCAAAAAAGGGAGACTTTTGCAGTCTAATTCTACTATATTTTTTAGCTCCTAGTGCCTTTGTTTCCTTGTGTTGTGTGTGTTTTTGTGTGTGTGCATGTTTGTGTTTTGACTTCAAGCTAGTATTTTTGGGAACTTTATCAGTGGGAACTTTTTGAGTCCTGTTTTGTCAATGAAGTCTTCTAGGGAAAGGTCTTACTGGTTTAGTTTGGCTTTGTTTCTGAAAGGTGCCTAAAGACATTACACAGTCAGAAACACATTAAAATAAATTCTCAGCTTGAGATTTTTTGGATCACTTGGGTATCATGAATTCAGGCTTTAAATCCGGAGGAGGACCAGCTTACAGTTACAAATTCTATGTGGGA
>RJWJ010022741.1:0-26531 GCA_004363605.1 Indri indri | reverse complement strand
TGATACCAGTAAAGTAACAGACCGAGGGAGTGTTTGTGTTACACATACGACAAGGGCAAATAAAATCCTTGATCTAAAGGTCGGGGGGGCTGCGATGGGAGTCCTAGTCTGAGAGAATGGGAACTTCACATTTGAATCCACATAGTAAGTTGGCAGGCACAAAGTTAAGACTTCCCAGTGTTTCAAGTTCAAGGTCTGAGGCGCATTCTTGGGTCTCCATTGGTCTCGCTGATCTGATCATGCATAAGGAAAAAGAATTCATTGCTCTCAAGGTTACATGTAAACATCAAATAGCAATGGAAGGTCCTCTCTGAGTTTAACACACACAGCGTACAGTTCAATGATTTCGTCAGGTTATCTAGCAAAACACAACACGCCTGTTTTTGCTGGTGATCTGGCCTGGCCAAGAGACCAATGACTGAATAGCATGGAAGGAAAGCCCAATGCCCCTCTTCCTTTACCTTAACAGGCTGCATGGCCCCCTAAGTAACACAACTTTGCTTGCAATTGCACTGACTTCGGCACATCAGAGGAGCATATTTATGATAAGGGAACTATCACCCCTTTCACTCACTCATTCATTCATTCGACAAAGATTTGTTGAACACTTGCTATGTGCCATACAGGTCAGGTGCCCTCTTGTTCCTAGACCACCCCTAAAGATGAAGATGGTTTTAAAATATTGATCACTGGTCCTTCCTGCCATTGGCATTGTCCACTTTCTGAAACCACAAGTCACTGAACCTTAGCATCTCAACTTTCCCAGCATTTTCCCTTTTTATGTTTTATAACCCCATGAAGTCACATCTCCCCCAAGTTACTGGAACACAGAGCTCAGCTGAGCCTGAAACCTACCCAGGAGAGAAGAAATTAGTAAAGGGGTGGTGGGGGGAGTTAATGGCAAAAGTTATTCACATGGCACCACCCCCACAGGTCCAACAGGTTCTGCGATAGCCTTACCAGCCTTGGTTAGTGAGGCATGCCTCCCCGGGGAGGTGCTGGGACAGCCAGTTTCTCTAAAGGCCCCGCCAGGCCAAACTTCCTGGAGAAAAACCCACTCTCCATAAAACACATTTTGAATAACGCCAAAGTGCACAGTGACCCTTAGCTTTCTTCTTCTGAACAAATTGTTTAAAGACCCAAGATGTGTTGGGGAGATACCAGGCACTGGAGAATTAGCAGCAGGTGCTATTTATAGAGCCACTGCACTCTGCAGCGTTCCCTCTGCCCAGGGAAGGCCATTAATCTCCTCCAGCAAAAGAAAAAAGAAGTAATAAACTTAATAATGATTTAGAGTAAAGGAGAGAGAAAAAGCACTGATGCTGATACTAAGGTGGATCTAAGCCAAGAGATTAGTCTCTCTCTGTGGAAAACAAGGCACGTGCGCACACAGACACATACACGCTCACACACACACTCGACACAGGCCTCGTTCCCTCTCACCTTCCTAAACCCATGGCTGCTGTTCAGCCTCTCAAAAAAAAAAAGCAGTACAATAGCTTTTCTTTTTCCGAGGCTGACAGACATCCATAAATAGCGCACCGCTGCAAAGAATACTCTCCAGATACGCTACGCTTAAAACAGAAAAGCTAAGGCATCCAAGGTTTGTTAAATCTTACAGCACCGTCGCTCGTTGCTGCCTAATAAACAGAATAGAAGTGAATTAATTCCTGGTTGATTTCCTTCATCGACAAAAAAAATGCCAAGACATATTTTAAAACATTCACAGGTTAGCATAGTTTAACTCGCGTTCCAGGGTGAAGGCTTGATAGGAGCCTGAGAGGAGCTTGAGAATAAGGTTTCTAAAAGAGAGCCTGCCGGGTACATCAGCACGAAAACTCCTATTTGGTAAAAGGTCTTTCGCATTAAGAAATTTTCTCTTTTTCCTAAAGTTCTCGTGGGCGGCAAACATAAACTACGAAGAGCAAAACACAAAAAGATAACTTTGTTTTTTGGAAAAGATGTATGAAAATAAATATGCTTCCAAAGGAAGTGACTGTCCTCATTTGGGTCTTTAAAGTTCTCAGAGATTGCCAGTTAGTGGGAAGTATTTTCATTGCGAACAATCCTGCCTTTTTAAATGTTAAGTATCCTTTATTCCTGGACACCAACCAGAGACAATGGAAAGAAAGAGAGACCTGGGCATCCAGGCAGAAAACAGGCCTTGTAACGCAGCCAAAATGAATTTAGAATTCTTGTGCAATACAATGTTAGGGCAGGAGTGTTGAGTAGAAATGTGTAATGAACTCCAAGTGGCTGCCTTTCAGATCTCAAGAGCTGAAACTGACTTGACGCCGGAGACCACTGCTCCCCCTGCTCAAGTATTCAAGTGACTGCGGCCCCCGTGAATAACAATGAGAACAGCACAAAGACCACCACTTCGGCGTGGCGGTCACGGATGGAGCTGGGCCAAATGTGAAGGGGCGATGGACCTCCAAAGCACTTTGTGTGTAACAACCTGAAAACTTTGGTAAAGACGAGATGTAGAAAAAGAATCAGGGATGGGGGGCAATTGAGTAAGTTCACGTGCCTTCGGGGAAGCTCTTAGGATGCAAGAACACTAGATCGTACACATTAACATTAAATAAGGAGGAGAAGAGTATGTTATAAAACTTCATTAAATGACATTTCTGTTAGACATACAGTTGTCATTACGTTGACTAAATTCTTAGTTACGTGAAAAACATCATCTCATAATTTATATCGATAATGCCTGTTACCTCCATTGTTGTACATCATGGCAAAGCTGTAAAGTAGATCTGGCAGGTATCATTATTCCCATTATGCAAATAGGAAAACTGTAGTGTAGGGAATGGATCACTCTGTGGGAATAGGAAGGTAGCAGGACCCATCCTAGACCCCGGCTGTCCTGATTTCGATTTTACTGGTCATTATGCCCTAGCAAATTTAACATGGAATGCAGAGTCTCAGAGTGACTCTGAAAGTCTCTAATGGTAGTTATGGTGTTATGGGGTCAACTGGTTGGAACCAGGCACTCAAAGGCAAAGACAATAACAACTGTAGGCTGAACTGTAAAAAGGAACAGCTAATCTTGCTCCATTTCATGGCCACCGTCCACATTCCAAACTCCATTCCATTACTTCACAAATATACACCCAGGATGAAAAGCATTTGAGATAGAGCCCGAGAACAGATAGACCAGCAGAGATTCCTTATCACGAATGGGGGAAAGATAAAAAAATCAAGGCAATTTTGAATTACTTATGGTTTAATGAAGGATTTTCATAATAGAAGTCATCACATTATTATAAGGTAACAAAAGTATAACTATTTTTCGAACTTTCTACCCATATGAAAGGACAGAATACCACATCAAGGACGTAGCCACCACCTGCTACCACCCAGACTTTTGTGCTTTACACACACACCCACTCACAAGTACACTGGTCCCTTGCACCGTCGCTACTCAAAGGATGAAATCCAGATAAGGTGGAATTGTCTTTGTTCCCGCTTAAGGCAGCTTAGAACTTTCTCCTTATAAGGGTTTAGGCAGTGATGGGGACTCATGACCTAATTCCACAGATGACATTAGAGTGAGACTACATCTCTGCCTAGCCCACAGCACCACTGGCATTCCATTTGATTTTTCTTTGACAGTTCTTTTATTTTCTGTATAATGACCAGTGCCTCTGATTTGCATTTCCTACTTTTTGAAAATGCCCTTTAAAAAACTTGCTTACTAAATAGAAGCTAGTTATGATAGATAAGAAGCATTTCCATTTTACTTCCTCTAATAAAAAATTATCTGTTTCTGAACACATTTTTTAAAGGCTATTATTAACAAACCAGACCCAACTTCCATCCTGTGGGTTTTGTTTTGTCGGATTGTGTTTTGTTGGCTCCTTTGGCCTGAACGTTATTCAGAGCAACACATGTTCCACCCACTCAGTTCTGCACCATGCAGGATTCTATCAGAGGGAGGAAGGAAAAGTGGAAAGGCTGAAAGGGTGGTAGACCATGGATATGAGAACTGTATGGAATTGCAGAATATCCTTATTTTAGAAGAAAACTCCAATGATGAGTCAAAATAGCAACATTATATATGAAATACTGAGAGTCCATTTTTAAAATGTCTCATCTTTTCCTGAATTACGGGAGTAGTTAGAGACAGGGTAATCAGATTAGCTTCTGTAGTCTTTAGTGCTAAATTAGTTACTTGACTGCTACTTGATATTGTAAAAACAAGGTTTTGTGACATAGAATGATAACGCTTTGCATCAAAGTTTTCTCATTTACTTTTCAGAGATTCCACTATTGATTACAGAAAATGGTAGCTCTGAGGATTTGGTTTTTGGGTAGCCACGTCTGTGGGTACTGAAGGATCACTAGGCTGTACATGAATATTGTTACTATTAAAAACACACAACGAGGACCACACTAAGAAGAATTCAACTTAAAGGAAAGAAGATAAGCTAAAAATCTGGATTTCATATTAAAAGAACGGCTGAAACCAATGACATTTAATTCTCTCTTGGTTTAATCTCACAGATCTTGCCATCCCCACGTATGTACATCAACATTTGCTTTAGGTGAAAATAAGCAAAATTACACATGGCCATCCATCACAATAGTTAAGATTTGTTCCATGGGAAGATTTTAAAAATAAAATCAGTGACAAATACTACTAAAAACTTCCCATGCTGAAGATACCCTGTTTTCTCAAAATAGGGGAAAGTTCATGATATAGATGCCTTTTGAATATTTATGTCTGGGTTGTCATCGAGAGAGTGACATTACAGAGATGGGTGCCCCTCATAGAAAGCGTGGCCACCTCCATACGCACACCTCACGGGGTCGTGGTCCACCCATGCCAATGAAGGTTGAGATTGCATCACGGAAGCAAAGCCCTCCGTGCAACATGGCTACTGCAAAGGTAAGAAATCGTTCACTCGGTGACGAAGTGGCCCAGGCTGTCGCGGCCTGCAGCCCCAACCAGAAGAACAGGAACCTCCACATAGAGCCTGGCAGCTCCAGCATTCTCCACTGTGTGCCTCCGACCAGGTGGGTGAGTGCCTACCTGGAAGGCTGATTAATCAGTAATTCAAGTAGATCAAAATCACAAAATTAGAAGACAGAGTTCAATCATATCATTTAACAGAAGGAATGTCCTAACTGCCACGGTGCCCAACACAGGATGTGAAGCCAGCATGGAAGGCAAGAGCCCCCTCCTCCACAAACCTGGTGGAAGTGACTTAGCCAGTCATTTTATACCAAGGCCTTAAGGCTCTCTACTTCAATCCTCCAAAAATTTATAGTTCACCAAGATTTGCCCGGTACTGCCCAGGAAGGCTGCTGTGCCAGCAAACTGCTAGAATTCACTTTTTTAAAGCATTGTCAGTCAGACATATCAATATTCACACACAGCATCCAAGTGGGAATGTTTCAGATTTATAATTTGACAAAGGTCTCAACTCCTGCCTGACACTCACCGACAGGCGATTCATGAAAGCAGGACTGCTCCTGCCTGAGGTACCGGTCAGCGAAAGTGAGGAGGGACACGTCACAGTCTCTCCACGCAGGCTGTCCTGAGCGTCACAACAGCCAAGCTGCGCAGTCGCCAAGACCGGGCACCGACTGGCTCTCCACCCCAGCCAAAGGCCTTTGGCTGCAGTGTGTCATTGGCACCCACTCGATGACCAGTGCTCTGGTGGAGTCCTCCCTGCTCCCACCCCTCTGGAACTACAACCTCTGGCCAGGAGATGGTGAAGCGATTTAGGCAACTGCTCTGTTCGCAGGCAGCTTTCAAAGGAGGCAGTTGGATTCTAAACCTTCCTCCACCTGTAATTCTATCCAGCTAATGAAGATTCTTTCATGACTTTGTTGGTAGAGACACTATCACAACAATTCTGAACTTGATGAATCATGTAAACTTGGGCTTTTTGAAAACTCCTCTGAACAATATTGAGTCCTTTGTAGATTTAACTTAAAGACCTTAATTAAGCTTTCCCAGTGATGTTATGTGAAGCACTTTTTAAAAATATGTTTGTCTCACAACACGTTCTACTGGGACAAGCAAGATGCATCTCTGCTCAGATCACTTTGTGCCTGTTCTGACTGAGAAACTGGAGTTAACGCTAACCCTTAGATAAGAGAAGCCTGCAAGGCGTCACTGGATAATCCCACATCTGGTAAAGAGCATCATATTTGCTTTCCCTACCTTTAAGAGGTTATTTACTCCAATTTTCGTTTTCTTAAGCAAGGTTGTATTATCATTTATAACTTCCAGAGAATGTAGAAAACTCTGAGGACATTCCAATAACTGTTATTATTGCTACTTCCAGATGAGGAAACTGAGGACCTTTCTGTTAAAGGAAGCACAGCCTGCCAGTGGCAGAGGTGGGGTGAGGCCATGTGAAAACCCATCAGTTCACTTATTAAAACCCAGTTTAACGCCAGCCCATCCTCGTTGTGATGAGACCACAGCCCAGCATCCCACCAACCTGGCTCAAACGCGATGACCTGATTGGCTGGTAAGAATTCCAGTACAATCATTTCATGGAACAGCCACAGCCATACACTTCAACAGAAACAGCAAACTCTTCCATGGGAACATCTCCCTGTACCGGGTGCCGTTATCTGGCAGTTTTCATCTTTACCACATCCTCCACTCAGTTGCTCTCAGTGTCTTTTGTAGTTGGACAATGGGAGGTGGTGAGAAAAATCAGGAATCAACTGAAGAAGTCCAAAAATTGCTGTCCTCTAAATCTAAGTATGTGTATATGTATATACACACACATGCTATTAATAATTAAAAAATTAATTTAAAATTTGTGCAGTTTCTAAGCAATTGAAACATAAGCACAAATGAATAGACAGCACTTGACAGGGTCTTGCACAGATTAGTGCTCAGGAAGTAGTTTTTAATAACTCCCATGTTGGAGTATGGGATCTTAGCAAATCTCCAGTGTGTGCCCTTCAGTATTTGACACTGCAATGTAAAGAGCACACGTCTAGTTCTCTGAGCAGAACTGTGGCTGCACAAGCTCATGTGCCCTCCCTCCTAATTCCATACCATGTCCTCCCCTCAACCCTGCCTAACAAAGTCTGTAGATGCTGTTTGCAAATGTGCATACAACACACACAGTATTTAAGGAAATTGAGCCAACATATATATTTTAATATATATTATTATGTATAAAATACAATAATAATATAAAACTGAAAGTCATGTTGCAAAAGAGAAAAACATAGGAACTTACGTCGACTTTAGAGCCGGTTTAAAAGCTGCCCTTAGAACTACACTCTGGCAATCCTACATTTCCGAATTACTTTGGGGTTCGCAGATGTTTCGTGATCGTTGGCCTTTGAGGGCGCTTGGTTATTTCAGCAATGGGAGTCCTCCTGACACTCAGCACATCCACCAGAAAGGAGGGGTAAGATTTTTCTGGCGATAGTTTGCTCAAAATGGAAAAATCCCTTGAGGTACATTGATTGGAAATTTTAACCTTTGTTAACAATTGGCTTATACAGTGCTTAAAGTGAAAGCAGGAAGTCCCCGATGCCCCAATATATTGACTGAATTTTTTTAAGGAAAAAGAAAAGGAAAAAAATCCCTGTCTCTTGTCAATTGACAAATCAGTAGCACATGCGGGATGATAGATTTCTTTGCAGTATTGTTGCTCAGGTGTGATTGCTTATGTCTTTAAATGAGAATACACGTCAGTGACAACAGAAACAGGTCGCCCTCATAGCTAGTCAAAGAGGACTGAGTGTAGGGGAGTCTTTTCAAATGACCTTATTCAGGTATTCATCTTTTATTGACACCTGAGTGTTCTCTCAGCAAAGAGAGTAGCTCCTTGAATTGAAAGGCTGGAACTGTTTTTGTCGTGGAACAATTGATTTTTTCTTTCTGATACTACTTCACATATTGGACTAAGTTTCACACCTCGCATCCATCAACACAAAATAATTTTTAAAGTGTTCCTAGAGGAGTCATCTGTGGGCCACATAGGTATATAAATATATGCAATGGATCTTTTTATTCCTAAGACAGTAACGAGGAGCATATCGTAAGAAAGGTAACTTATTTGATAGAACATTCTCCTACTTTATACCATGTGATGTTCCTTTTGTGCTGAAAATACCAGCAACTCCTAACCCTTTGGGAAGAGTGGACATGGAGACATGAATTTCCCATTTGATTTTTTTTTAAATTGCACGTTCAGGGAAATTATTATTCTATTTTTTAATTAAAGAAGAACCTTGCTATCGAAACGCTCTCAGGCACATCCTTTGGGGCTAGGCAGCACCAGCACAGTTTGAGATGGAAAGAGGCCGCACAATGCGCTTATTAAGGAACTTTCCTGGTGAACCACTGAAAAATATCCTCAAGTGTGACCATCACATCTGCATCAAGTTATGAAAAAAGTAAGGCTTGTTAACCTGCTGTTTGGAAACCAGAACACTTTTATCAGTTCATATAATTGCTAACCCCTTATTCACTGCTCAACACTGGAGAGTTCTTTACCTCCTAAGATCCCACTAATTGCTGACAGATTTGATTTCTCCCTGACAGCAGGAGTCCTGTTTCTGGCCTTTACATCAAGTAATTGCTTTATTTTTCTCCCTCTGCTCTAAAAAACGGAATTCCCTTCTCCCCTGCTTGAACCCCTTTAATGGCTTCTTTCTCTGTTATTAAATCCTTGCCATTTAAATCACATTTAGCGATGTTTTGAATAACTGATTCCAATTACTAAGGCTCTTACCAAGAAGCAGCTGAAAACGCAAGTCATTACTTGCCCACAGACAAGCGGCTACACCTTGCAGCCCAGTCTCTGGTGAACTGTATTGTATTTCTCCTCGGCACGGGGCAATTTATACTCACAGGAGGCTGACGTTCAGCAAATATACAGCCGCTGGAGCTCTCTGACACTATCATTTGTGCATAATGGATATTAGATTTTGTATTTATTTTATAAATAGCCCAATTCCTTAAAGAAACCGTTCCCTTCTTCCCAGAGTGGCCGGGGTAGGCCACGTGGAACAACAGCAGAGATGAGCAGCTGACCGCACCGTGACCCACCGTTAGGGAGCTCTTCAAAGGTCTAAGAAAAGGCATGGTGGCCCAAACAAACAGTGCGACGGACCCGCCATGTCTGCCAAGGACAGCGCTCAGCTTGGTCAGATTTTGCTCTGATGGGCCCACGGTTTCTTTTGCCTTGACATTGAGGAGTTTGGGGGAAAAACATTCCTGCCATCTTGTCTTCCCCTGCTTCCCATGCTGTTGGGTGCTGCTGCCCTTTGTGATTTTTATTTACTTGGCAGAGAGATGCATCTGATACATTTCATGATGTGACCATATTTCTGTTGTCATCTCGTGCTTTAAGGCTTTGGGTGGATCCTGGGTCTCAATCACATTGGAGGTAAGATGACCAAAAACTTTACTCTGTTCATTTGTGTCAATCTAATCTGACACCCTGTTTTGGCCTCACCAAAATAATACATTTTCTTGCTACATTTGCAATGATGAAGCATGATATTGTTGGATATATTTCATGCAGAAGAGCCTCCGTTACACAAGGTATTTTAGCAGGTATGGCATGATTTAGAAGTCTTCGGCTTTCTTATTTTAAATATTGAATAGCCAATTAATAGTATAAACTCCTGCATAACACGTTGGGTTTAAATGGTTTATCAGGTAACCTTGACATGCCCTGGCCGTCATGGCTCCCAGGCAGATCTAACTTAATGAACTGGCGAATGGAAAGGAAGAGCTCTAATTTGATTAACCAACTGTATGTCCCAGCTATGACTGGGGCTAAGGAAGGTTGTCACGAATTTCCAACTTGACATTGTTAGTGAAGTTGAAAGGTCTCTCAGTGCTATATATTACATCTAAATGTGAAAAGAGTTTTGCGTGTGAGGCTGTGTTCAAGAGCTTTAATAACTATCACCACTATAAAAAAAATCAATGTTTTGCGTGACAATTGATTAATTCTGCTATATATTGTACTGGAATTTTCTCTACTTTCGTGGAGGTCCAACAGGGGTATAAGTAAATTCTGTGCAAAACAGAGCAATGCCTTTTCTTCCTAAATTCATGGACGTTTTGGTTTTCATCTTTCATTAAAGTAGACAAGAAAATCTTTCAAAACCCATTATTCTATTATTTGACCCTCTTCAAAACAGTGACAAAAACCAGAAGTATCTAGAAGAATTTACATGAGATATCAGAATGACACCTCCCACTGGCTGCCACGTCCCTGAGGAGCTACAGGAAGGGCAAAAGCACATGGACAGACAGGTAAGCAGCAAATTCACCTGGGATTTTGTACTTCCCATTTTTAAACATTGTTTCTTACATTATTTATGTTTGATATTTGTGGAAAGTGCTACCTTGAACGGCCCAGAATCCCCAGTCTTCTGCTTGTGTGTGGAGAAGGACGGCAGGGTGGTGGCGCTGCCCATCGGAGTGTGTATTATTAATGTGCTTCTAGCCTAAAGGCCATTACCTCATTCCCTCAGAACCGGGGAAGTGCTTATCCATCCACAGAGACAAAAATCTTGTTATGATTCTGGGACTGAGTACATATTTGCAGAAATTGGCCCAGCCTTTCCTGGCATCTATTACAAATAGGTAGCCCTCCACGTCTAGCCAACACCCTGCCTACGTTTCACATCCTAGGCTCTTTGCTGAGAAATCCATTTTCAAGGGGGCTACTAAAACCTCAGGGCTTCTCTTAGGAAAGTTTCCAACAAAGACTCCGGGGACCAATAGTATACTGGAGGGGACATTTAGACAGCACAGCTTTTGGGCTTTTAAATACCAAACTCAACCATCAGATAGATGGGGGCAGGGAAGAGCTTTATTAGAGTCATCTCAATAGTGAGAAAAACAAGCCCTTACAATGACAAAATCGTCACTGTAGTGGCTCAGGGCTCAGACTCTGGAGCCAGAATGCCTGGATTGGAAATCTGCTATTTATCAGCTATATAAACTTGGGCAAGTTACTTAACCTCTCTACCTCTATGTCCTAATCTCTAATGGGGATAATTATAATAGCATCTACTTCATAAGATGGAGGATTACACGAATTAAGCTTGGAGAACACTTTAGAACAGCTCCTGGCATGCTATAAAGACTCCACAAGTGAAGCTTTTCATTAGCCAGCCCCGGGCGGCATCGCGCTGACCATCTCCCCTCCCCGCGTGGTATTTCCTTCCCCTTATCCGCTGGAAGCACCCAGAGTCCGCCAGTATTTGCTCTCTTTTTCCTTTCCTATCAAAACTCATGCTCCAAGACTTTATTTAACTCAAGGGAGAAAACGACTGATAAAATCTTAGGTCATTCTTACCAAAGGTACTTGTGCATTAATAGGGATCTAAAACTAGGATAAAGGAGGTATAAATGATGCCTTTTAGATGGCAGCCAAGACATTTGTGGATATAAGGGGATAGGAGGGGTCTTCCCAGGGTCCTGAATTCATGCCATTCTGGGGGCTGCCTCCGCTATGTGTTGAAGGTCACCCTGACTGTAGGATACTCCTTGTGGAAAGAGAAAGATGCTCATCCATCACGTTGTTTTGCTGAACAACACTGACCAGGCTACAGCACTTTTTGATCTGCCTGTCCTGCACCTAGAAAACCCTCTGAGATTGAGGCAAAATGGGTGACCCTGCTTCCTGGGCATGGAATCAGACCGTCTCTCCATTAGTTGAAAAGATATGACTTGGCATTCAGATCCCATTCGGTGGAGCTCATGGCAAGGGCAAAGAACAATTTGCAAAATTCTTTTCATTTGCATTTCTTCACAGTAACTTTACAAACGTTTCAGCTCTCCATATGGCAAAGCTTCACTGCGAGCCTGAATACCTCCACAGAGCAGTATCCACCAGGATGGAGGAACCTGCACCTCTTCTCCAAACACAAGAGGACTTTCGTGTGAGTGACATTTCGATTTGTTTAGTCTAGGAGAGGTGCCATGGACCAAGGACGAGTGGCTGTGAAAGACCCAGTGGCATGCTGTCCTTCCTGAGGACAAGGTGGCTATGCTGTGGGTCTTGGGGAAAGGGCTCTGGACTAAGATTCAGAAGACCTGGCTTCCCAGGGGTGACCTGGGTGGCTTGGTGCAAACCCTTTCCTTAGACACAGAAGGTTGAACAGTCCCTTCCATCTTCAACATTTAATGTTTTGAAATAAATCAGTCCCCTGTTTCCGGGGATCCAGCTTCGGGTTGCTTATCCTATTCACTAGAGAGAGGAGCACAATATTATTAATAATACAATACACAGATATTAAAGATACAAAGTATAATATCATTGAAAAGCATATTAAATACTCCAAAGGATTATATCAGGCTGTGTGTATGTGTTTGTATGTGCATGTCTATGTACAAATTCACCCACCGTTGTTCACCCTATGCTAGCTTTACTGAGACCGTCATTGTTTCTCTAGAGCTAGCCTTAGTGAGATATTTTAAGAGTATACAAGAAGGACTCTGAGCTTATCAGGGTAAAGTGCCTCAGAGGTCCCATGTTTCCCTGAACATTGACAGCCATTTATGAGAAGGAGGGGAACTGATAGGACGACTACGCCTTTACCTCTGGAGTTCTCCCAGGAGGTGATTCTGTGCAGTCCTCACCTTCGAAACAAGCCTCAGAACTCATCAGGAAGATACATTCTTTTTCTTCAACAGTGAATATTCTTTTACCCTAATTTAAAGAGAGACCAGACATGTGATATAGCATCTATTATTATTATTATCTATATTACATGTTATATAGAATATAGATAATAATAATACAACATCGGTATTGACCAAAATAGTTGGGCTCTGAGTGTTGTCAGTTCTTTATAAGCTGTAAGACTATCATGAAATTCATTTAGAGCATTTCCTGTAACAGACCACATCTGTGCCCTTAATGAATAGTAATTAAAACTCACAGCAGTATTCCCATTAGGCGATAGAGGGTGTTTATATGTACTTTCTAAAATAGGTGGCTTAGATCATGTAGTCTGCTTTTCTATGGGGGTGTCGGCACTCAGGAGGAAATTGAGACTTAAATCTAATTTTTCCATTTTTAGAGGACTATGTACTTTTTTCAAAATAACTGTTAGTTCTGAGAATCAAAATTCTAACTTGATCATTTTCCAATGTAGCGTGGAGTACTACCTATAATTCCTATCTAAAATCTACTCCAAGAGGCTTCTTAATTAGCACAAAAGATGTTTGAATTATTTTGCATTCACAAAATTAGTGAGTGTCCTAATATAGGGTTACATCCCTAAGTTGAGGGAGTTGGGGTATTTATGTCCCAACTCACATCATCATCCAGTGAAAGGCGGGTCTTTAATTCCCAGGCACTTCCTGCCTGCCCGTGCTTGGGCAGAGTGGGTCCTGCCCTCCAGAGAAGACTCTCCGGTAGGGAAGTGCCAGTGTCAGCAGTTGGGCAACAAAGAGCATGCAGGCCAATGGTTAGACAGAGGGACATGTGCAGGCCCCCCCAGCACACCTGGGGTCAGGTACAGCCACGGGGGGCCATCACTCTAAGGATTCTAACCATCACGTAAAAGAACTCAGTGATGAGACCCTCTGTCAGGCTCTTCTGCGCCAACCTGTACCCCAGTTTGGCCTCTTCTGTGCCCCCTTCTCTTTCCTCCCGGCCTCTCACTCCCCCAGCCACCTTTCCTTCTGGGACCTTGTTCTTCTGGCTGCCATCAAATTGCTTCTTTTCTCACATAATGACCAGCTTCCGTCCTGCACTTCAGTTCTCTGCCGCAGGTATCTGGCTCATCGCCGCCATTTGCTTGCTCTCTCCTGAAGTATTCTATGGGTTTGGCTCTCCAACATTTCCCCAGCTTTTCCTGGTTTGGCCTCAGAAGGTCAGGAGTAAGGTCAAAGGGGTCTGATCATGTACCACATCATGTTTGTAAGGCACTTTACAGTTTATAAAGAAATTTCATGGCACGTTAGTAAAAGGGCAAAGAGGTTAGAGTCAAAGGCATTGAGCTTGCTTCTTGGTTCTTGCATGTATTAACTCTGTCCAGTGATGCTGGACGAGTCATTTCTCCCTGCTAAGTGTTGCTTTCCTTACCTGTAGACAGGAATAATCATGGTGATACCTGCCCTCCTCTCATTACAGGGGCTGTGACAAGGTTGGGCAAGGCAGTGGACTCTGAGAACCAACAAGAACTTACTCTACACCTCAGTTATCTGATTTGCCACAATTTTGATGCTCACAGCAGCCTTGTGAGAAGGTAAGCGAGACTATGTTTTCCTTGTTTTAAGGATAAGGGAACAGAGAGTTTCTTCTGACTCCGCCAGAATGTGTAGTTCTCAAATGCATGCCAAGAATTATTGTAGTTTCAAATCAAATCACATTTCAAATACATTTGTAATGTTACATTCTTGAAGAGAAAAGCAAATGCATGACATTCTTTGAATAAGTACTGTCACAAATCTGAGATCTTGGAACAACTGAGAGAGTACGATACTGGGGTCATTTAGAAAAAGTTTTAGTTTCCCTCTTAAAACTAGCCACATAGTTAATAGGATCAATCATTTGAGATTCTAAAAGGCACTAATAGAGTTGGGTTGAGAAACTAAGAACTATGTGCTTATCGGTTATTGCTGTTTAAAAAAATTCTCCCCAGTGACTTTCAATTTCCTAGATAGGGGGCAGCTAGCCTTTTGAAGAAACTCATTTATTTCAGCGTCACTCCGAGTTCCTAACATAAACGTCTTTAGGGGCCGATTTGGAAGAACTAGGACAAGATCTACAAGACATTTCCACTATTGCCTGAAGACAATTTGCATCTCTTAAAGATGAAGAGGCAGAGGTTAAACATAAGCTGAAACTCATCATGACTTACATACCATGAGATTTTTTTATATATCATTGCACACAAATCCATTTTTAAAAGTTGAATGTCTGCTTTTTAAAGTCAGATATCTGCAAAGGAAATTGGACTGACCCGAATCTGCCTTCAATGTTTAACGGTAAGGATGTTGTGAAATTTGAAGCAATTTTGTTTTCCGTGCACATATTCTTTTTTAGGAAGAAAATCTTTATTTGCTTCACATTCCTCTTTGTGCCCACAGAAATGCTTGATTTGGTTTGGTATGAGTCAAACAAACTATTCTCATCACAAGTGGAGCAAAGAAAAAAGAGCTTTTCATTCAAGTTATGGGTTCTGGAAAAATCTGTGTAAAAGCAGCCTACGTAACTGTAGTTGTGGGCCACTCTTTTGTGAGCTATCTGTAGAATAGTTATTTTCTCCTGCACCCAACAGGAGAATAATGGGCACAAAAAAATTCAGACTATTAAAGTATAGGGAATATAAAAAAATGCTTATAGAACTCCTTCTCTCCCTGATCATATGAATGTTCATGCGTGTCTATGGAGAATTCTTTCTCTTCTCTTTCCACGCTTCTCCCAAGACTGTGCCCTGTCAGCCTAGCAGGTTTGACAGTTGAACTACAAGACAGGAACCACATCTAATGCTGAATTTCGTGAGATGATGTGCAATACGTATTAAATCACATCTACCACTCATGCTATGATTTGGTCAACATGTTTAACAGGAATAATTATGACTCTCAAATCACAATATTTAAAAGTGGACATTGAACAAGAAGGAAGTTAAAATGAGCCAAAGATAGAAACGACATGGTTAGCCAGTTCCTCTAGCGCAGAAAGCTTCTTAGCAAATGAAAAAATAAAATACCATTCATGATCACAGGAGAATGAAAGTAAAACTTCAACGAACCCTCATAGAGGTTGTTAAACCCAATCATCCAGGATAATAATTTGGAGATAATGGAACAACTTCTTCGATGTACTAGGACACAACTGTCATTAACTCTGAAGCTCCTTAAAATATCTAGCATATCAGGCAAAGCTGGGATATTAAGACGAGAGCTGGAACAGGCCTGACACAACCAAGGAGGCAGAAGGCTGGGGAGAGGCCTTGTGGTTTCTGTGGTGGTGCTGCTGGAAATGACCAGGGGAAATCTTTTAGCATCGTAGGTCCAGGAAGAAACTGGAAATGCCATCCAGTCTGCCCATCTGCCTCCAAGCAAGACCACACCAAAACTTAAAAGAAATCCCATGGGGCATCCACATTGCAATTTAGTAGCATTGTTGTATAAGAAACTTCGAGGGGAAGAAAAGGTCATTGATTTGTTTTCCCTTCTGATAAACCTACATCAAACTAAAAGAGTTAGCTAGAGTCTCTAAAATCATCACCGATTCTCAGATAAAACACCACGCAGAAGGGACAGGCACCGGCGTTTGCAACGCCTCCCACTTTTTAAATAAGCTTTGGAAATACTTAAGTCTTGGATGTTGTGTCATTCTTTTTTGAGATCTCATTGGTGAGAAAACACTAACCAACAAGTAATGTCAAAAGATGAAAAAAACCTCCTACCACATTCTGTTTTTCATAAAAAATATAGATTTAATAAGTTTCTGAAGGAGAACAGAATGGCCACATTAGAACACTGCCAAGCTTATAAACTTTGACAGTCCCACATACTGAGACGAACAGGAAAATGCATTTCATGAGAAATAAAATACATTTTTCGTCTTCTGGATTTGTTGAAGAAGAGGAAAAACACATCTGTCCCAAATTTCTTTGAAGAAACTGAATGGCATTCAGTTTTCCTGAGCCAGTAGGCTTGCTCCTTCTACTGCGTTACGTTAGATGCCTTTTTTAAAGATTTAATGCTACAACCAACAAACTCAAGGAGACAAATTGAAAAATCTTTGTCTTTTTACATCTCGGGGCTAGAAATAACATTTTTCTCAGATGTGGGAAGAACACCAATATAAGTAATTAAATATTTATAAGGTTGCTCACCCCAGGGTTGCATAAAATAAATAATTACAGTGTTTTGTGCCTTTGTAGTGTCATCCGAAAAATGGGGACAATCATGGTGATTTCATAGCTCTTGTGAAGATCATGTAAATTAATGTTTATAGTGACACAAATATAAGGTATATTTATTGTTACGCAAATCAGTATTAGATTATGGCAGTGTAGAGAAATGGTCTCCAGAGCGACGCTTCCTAGGTTGAGATTCTAGCTCCATTTCTCACTGCTTACTTAACCATGGGTGAGCTTCTTAACCTGCCTGAGCCTCAGTTTGCTCATCTGTAAAACAGGGATAATAAGAGGGTCTACTGTATACGGTTGTTTTAAGAATGAGATGAGTGAATATATGGAAATGCTTAGTGTCTGACAATAGTAAGTTATGCTCTAAGTTATTTCTAGTTCTATTATGCTGCTGCCTCTGCCATTGTTGTTATTGTTATTTGTGATATTATTCCATTCTAACTGGCCTCCCTGGGGACAGTAACCTAAGTGGCCAAGGTTACAGACAAGGATGTCTGAAAGCAAATCCCGGGGCTCGCATCCGGGTTTCTAAGTTGGAGGTGAAATGAGTGGGGCTGGGTTACGACGTCCAAAAGGGAGAGGAAAAGAAGGGCCTGATTTGAGTCTAAGAAGCACAGGGAAGTGCATGGGGGAAGGCCCCTGTGCCATATGGACCAGTAGAGCTTTGTACCTGGTTCTTGAGGCTGTTGGCAGGGACTTGCCCAAGGACCTGCGGGCAAGACACTGGGAGCGGATACATCCCATCACGTGACCTCCTTCTGAAGGATTTTAAAGCACGTTTTGGAAAATATTACAAAATAGCAAATATTGAAAATGCTTTAAAGCAACTCTCTAAAATGGTAAGGAAGTCAGAAATCGGTGTTAAGATAAACAATGCTCTTTATAGATATAGATAAGGTAGAACTTCTGGTTTACCAGGGGACCGTATTGTTGAAGCTAACAGTGTCCAATCCAGCAGACAGCCTTTGATCCGTATATGTAAAGGACTGAATCTGTGTCTACTTAGTTAATTCAGTAAACATTATAGGAAAAAGTAAGTCAAGTCATTGAAGACACCAGTAAAAAAAAACAAAAAACCTGGTATTTGGCTCTATGTAGACAAAAGATCTAAAGTATTGGTTTTCAAGCCCTAGTTGTTTCCTCTGTGTGTCAACAGAAGGTGCTTTTCTTTTGTGTGAACGTAGGCCTTTTTCTCTTGTGGGAGAAAATCATTTAAGATTTAATGACATGACTACTTTTGATTTTTATTTTACTTTTCTCTTGATAAAAAGAGTTAGGGAGACGTTTCCCTTGGGTAGTGCCTGGCAAACTTTGGCTATCATTAGAAATGTTCAGGGTACTTGTTTAGAAATGCAGACTTCTGGGCCCCACGCTATAAATGAGGCCACATTTTTGACACGTGGGAACAAGTAGAAAGGTATGTCAAAACATATTAGAGTAAGAAATGTCTTTCAGAAAAATTAACAGCATGAGGACTGCCTCTTCTTTCACCAAATTAGAAAAAGGGTCTTGTACTGAAATGTATTCTAGATTTTTTGATATAACTATCTCCAAGCCTAGTTCCCAAACCTAACTCCATAGCAGTCGTTTTTGTCTGTGTTATATATACGCATATATTTGATTACGCAAGTTTTGTTTTTCATGTAATATAGAATTTATTATATGATTTTAATTTATTTCTAAAGAAGAACATAGTTTTATGGTTAGGGGCTTTTCTGAAATTAATCAGTATATAAATAAAGGAATAAATGACTAGAAAAATACAAGACGTATGAGTGGAAAAACATTAACTGGAGATAGGGTTTTCCCTCCTTTTTTAATATATATGTTTTACATAACAGGAAATCCTCCCGTTTATTTTTAGAAGGATGTAACATACATGCTTAAAGAAATAACCATAATCTTCTCTTTCATAAGAATACAGATAAGACCTATTGAAATTTCTAAATGCTACATTTTCTGGAAAGTTCCCAGTAATCACACAGATGGCCTGGGATGAACAAAACACCATCACCATCAGAGAACATAGCCACCAGGACCTTGAAATTCATAATCACCGTACATTCTATTACTTGAGTTGAAGCTTCTGAACAGTAGAATATTCCTCAAATTAAAATGGCTCTACTCAGCTGGGGGTGGTGGCCTGTACCTATAGTCCCAGCTATTCAGGAGGCTGAGGCAGGAGGATCCCTTGAGCCCAGGAGTTCGAGGCTGCAGTGAGCTATGATTGCACCACTGCACTCCAGCCTGGGTGACAGAGTGAGACCCTGTATCTAGAAAAAATAAAATAAAAAATAAATAAAATGGTTCTTCTCTTCTACTTCCGATATGCAAATCCAACCTGATGCTTGCCCAAGGGCAATAGTTTCTGTGCACGCAGGCACTCCCCTTTGGATTTTTGGCACCTGGTCTCTCTCCCTCTAGTTGATATCTGAGTTTTGAGGCTGGCTCCCTCCCTTTGTTCCCCTACTATTCCCCAGCCATTAAACAAACACTTGTTGACTCTGTCTGAAAATTGAGCGTGGTTACATTCAGGATTATTGATGTGGTTTTTGATATGACCAAAATGGACATAAATGTACTGTTTCTGCAAAGAAAATTGAATACTTGGATGATATGGTTAAGTAGAAATGATACCGATATGTCATTATGTTTTAAAACTGGGCCAGATTAACTATTATTATATTTTACAAGTCATTATTCTTTTCTCACAAAAGTCTTCTAAGAGAAGCCTTTCCAGACTTCATACATCTTAAAGTCTAAACCTTGCGTATTATCACTATTATCTAAGAACAAACGAGAGCCACAATCAGACTGATACAGAGGACGTTTACTCAGGGACACCCAAAACCAGAGATGGACAGAGAGGGGCAAGTACGGGAATGAATGTCTGTGTCCATATTGATCCAGCAAATTCATGATCTAAGAAGGCTAATCAAAGAATTGGTAAACCCCACGTCATCCGAGGTCAGGATTTCTACTTCCACCGTCCATACACTGGAGACCGTGTGACAAGGAGAAACACATTATGGGAATAGTTGGGAGGCCTGGGTCCTAACTCTGGCTTTATGACTAATTAGTTCTATAGTGTTAGGCAAATAATTTAAGTTCTGTGGGATTTAGTTTCCCCATTTGCAAAATAAATGGTTTGTACTAAATAGTCCCTGAAGTCATCTCTGATACTAACACTTTAAAACGAATACGAGTGTTTCTGTTTCCATAGATATGTATACATACACATACAGGCATTTATATATTCATTATATATAACATTAAGAATTATCCTCATTTCCTTCTATACAAAAATTCCAGATAAACTCCTTTTCTCCAGGTCTTACAAAAAAACCAACTAACAATAAGTAGGTGAGTAACTGAAAACAATTTTCAATTTGTCCATTTGAACGATAAAATCCTATGCAGACATTTATGGTTTCAGAGAAGCCTCCAGTCTGTGAGAAATAGGAATAAAACAGCAGAAAAAGTGAGGTATCTGTCTCTCAAACCAAAGCTGTCAACAAAATTAGATTGACATAAATGATAAAGATCTTCTTGGAGCTCCCTGATGAAAAAGCTCTGGCAGGAAGAGGTGGGAGCTATACACTTGCCCCCAGGGGCCTTTGCAACAACAATGGACAGTTTGCCTTGAAAAATTACTTTTGTACTTCCACAGTGGTTTATATAACCAAGTGAAAATATACAGAAGTGCTTTAGCTACAGAAAAAAATTAAATGGTTAACGGAGGCAATTTTCCAGATACAGGGCCAGGAGGAACAGAAATGTTGGCTGTTTGACTCACTCAAATTGGCATTCTATACCGAATATCCACTGACTTAATGCCTCACTGCAAAAGGAAGATCCTTTTGCTCTTTAGGGCCTTAGAGAAAGTAAAGAGAACCATATTAACCAATAAACACTTTAAAGTGTGTAAATTTTCCTTTCGAGCTAAATGTGCATAAGAACTTGTGTGGTGTACACAGATATGCTACTGCTGTAATAATTTCTGTTAAATGTCCTAAAAACAATGAGATGTGCTGATTACTATTGCAGAAACAGGAAAAGTATACCCATTCTCCTTGGTCTTTTCTATTTTTCTGTAACCTCTACCTTGACAAGGCTGCTAAAGGCCTTAGAAGCTTCCAGTCCGATGTTTCAATTGAAAGGTGCCAGATGAACCCTAGGATTAACAAACCCTAGTCAACATCAGTACGTACTTCCTGCCTCTAGCAGAGGCAAGCGGAAGGGGAGATGTGGGCAGTCTTCCCGGGGACCCTCAGGAGTTGACTGACCTACTGAGTTAAATAGGGAAGTGTCCTGTAGGGAGAGGCCTGGGGCAGGGGCAGGAGCTTGGAAGCTTTGACTTCATCAGAGGCATCACTGCCCCAGGTGGGCAGTTACGTCTTCCTCCAAGATGACCAACAAGCCCTCAAACTCAAGGAGCATCACCCAGCCTAGCAGTGCTTGAGTCGGCCTCTTATAAGCTGATGGAGCTTGAGGCAATGAGTTCCACTCTTCCAGAAATGTAGCTCTGCGAGCCATGCAAGCTGACTTTGTACTTCTGAACCGCTCTGAAGATGAGATAGTCCCTGAGTGAAAATCAATACACGGCAGGTTTGTTCCAATGCGGTAGGGACATTGACAGACGCTGTCACGGAAGAATTTCCTATGGCTCGTCATATCTGTCATCTACTAGGGGGCTTCTGGAAAATAGCTTGGAAGTTAGAGAAGCTTGGATTTTCTCTTTTATTAGAAAAAAAATTTAAAAAAATATTTATATTATCCTTATTAAAGTTCAGTAATTAGTACCCTAAGAAATTGTTAGCAAAGGGAATATAGAGAAATAAAAAAAAACTAGCCTATTTGGGGAAATATTAGATAACCTGAGTGATATAAGCAAAAGATATGCTGCTCTTAGCAGGAAGCTAATTTGTGCAATTTATTCATCTGACGTCATCGTTTCAGTCACAGACCGATAAGAGATATTGCAGAAGCTTTGCCATCTTTGCTATTTGCAGTTGGACGACGGTTTTGGTATGCGCCAAGATATAACACCCCTAGGCTTTAGTCTACTTTCTTTTCTTTGAAAATATTCAGACTGTGAGCTGTTATACAATAAAGTTTATCAAAAGTTCTGTATAAAAAGTAGTTTCATAAGCAAATTATTTAACATGGAACAACCAATCATTTTTCCTTATTTGTAGTCTGAAAACTCTTTCTTTCCACTCCTGGCTTAAATCATTCCTCTCTCCCAAACTGCCCTCTTAATGATATTCATGGCAGCATAAATAAATCGCCTCTTAATTCATTTATTTATTCAGCAAAAAGCTCTGGCAGGAAGAGGTGGGAGCTTTCCCAATGCAAGACCGAGAAGTGTGGCATGCACGAGTGCAGGGAGCATTCCAGCATGCTCAGGTCTTCCCACATCCACAGTCCCTTCTAGCTGCAACTGTCTTTTCCATCATCCCCTTTTTACCTCAAAAGAGCTTCTGCTTTCACCATCTCTGTGTTCTCACCCCTCCCTGTCACCTCCTTGCCATCTGACTTCTACCTGCACCACCTGAAACCACTGAAACGGCTCTTGCAGAGCTCATCCATAAACTCATTGTTGCTCCCCCCAAAGAATGTCTCCCTCCTTCTCTTTCTGCGCCTCTTTGCAGCACGTGACTTCTTTGACCATTTCCTCCTTCCTGACACACTTCCTTCCATTTGCTTCTTTGACACGAAATTCTCCTGGCTTTCCTCCTGCCTTTCTGCCCCTTTCCCCCCTCACTTCTTTGAAGCCTCTCCTTCCTCCGCCTTTGCCTCAAGGGATGGTGTTTCTGTCCCTGGCTTTGCCTATTCATCAGACAAGCCCCAGAGTCTAGAGCAATGCGTGACACTCAGTAGACCCTCAATATATATTGGCTGAGTGATCAGATGAATAGATTTCATGTCTGTTTACCTGTATCTTGTTCACCTTGGTATATCCAGTGCTTACCACAGTCCCTGACTATGTGCATGTATTAAGTCCATGGCTGTCTGAGTAAATGAATATTTTCTTGATCACTCCAGCTGATCAATCTCTTCCTCCTCTGAACTTGGACATGCCATCACTTTATTTGTTGACACATTGTTCTGCCTTCCTGTCATCCATTTCTATATGCCGTCTCTCTTACTATAAACTCCCTGAGCTCAGGATCAGGGTGTCTCTCATCTTTATTTCCCATACAACATATTTTGCCATATGTTGCGGAGAGTGACACTTCACTAGGTATTGGATGATGGACTGAATGAATAAATGAATGACGAAAAAAGACATAGTCTTGGCAACTTATAAACTTCCACTTGCCTAAGATTGTTGAATCCATTTATACTTGTCCCAGATCTGCTATAGCTCTCCACCAAATCCGCCACTTGAGGTATCAAAGCATCAAAAAACTTCATTTCTTCCCTCTGAGCAGTGAATACAAAAGGCAGCAAGTAGCAAAAACACTCATGATACCCATGGGCCTATTGGACTCTTTTTTGGTCACTAACTCACTTAATTTGGTGTAGTTTAGCACATTACAAGATTGTTCAAGAGTACTATAAATGATGTCAGACACCATCAGAAACCACTTCAGAAAATCATTGCCTGTAGCCGGATCAAAAGGTGAACACCTGGAAACTAGCAATGCTAGGAAAACAGAATAAATCATGTTTTCTTCTCTACCTTTAGAGATTTGCACCTTTTTGCCCTAAAGAATGTTCAAAATTTTTTAAACTTGTAGGCTATTATAATATATTTATAAATCATTTGTACAATAATAAAACGTTTTGGTACCTGATTGAAGAGGAATTATCCTGGCTTCTCTCACTTCTCTTTGCCATTATTCCTGGCTACTTTCAGGGCATTTTATTTATTTTGGTCATTTATTCAGGTTATTTTAATGTGGTACTATTTTCAACAAATAAATTCAACAAAGACAGTCCTATTTATCCAAATAAATAAATAAATAATAATAGTAACACTTGAATTTTCAGTAGATTGTTGAACTTAAATGTTTTAAATTGACTTTAAAAAGCAATATTGTAGTGTTTAACTGCTTCAAGCACATTAACTTAGGCAAAATCCAGAATTCGAAACAATGATATTCTTCTATCTTTTTTTTCTGTCTCAGAGCAAGTTGCAAAAACAGGTTGATAGGACAGTTCTTATGTGAATGATAGTTAACGCACCCCAACTTGAATCCGATCATTTATTTCCTTGAGTGTTGGGTCACTCACTGATGCCTACTCTGGGCCTCACGAAATGGTAAATGTGGACAAAATGACTTTTCCTGGAAAAGGTAACTTGCGCTAAGCTGTGAATGGGCTCAGCCAGTGTGCAGTAGTATGTGTGTCGGCTGCAGCAGCCCTTACCAAAGATAGCAAAGATATCTGAGATAGCAGAGCCGAGCTAGTGTGGGAAAAGGAAATGAGATGTGGGAAAAATTAGGACTTTTTTTTTTTTTGGTCATTTTTATAGCTTGAACGTGGTTTATCTGAAATTTTGTGAACTTGATATGCTATTGTGTTCATGGCTTCAGGGTTCAAAAAGAGACGGTTTGTTTGAAATTATGGCACCAAATGTGTTTCCACTTAGGATTTCACAAAACAAATGCTTTGGAGATTCCGAGAAGAGGACAGCATGGAAAGAAAGAACTTTCAGATTTTATTTTAACATTCGGTTCTTCGTGCCCAGAGTAATTTTGTCCCAGTACACTATGACAATCAGATCTGTCAGGTCCCTTTTGGACTTATCTCAGTCTCAAATGGAACATTCGAAAATGCCCAGGAGCGTTTTGTTCCTCTGAAAAATGAACCTGCTTCACTCCGAAGACACTTCTTAAAAGACTGTTAACTTCCTTGAAATGTTACTAGACTGAAAATATTATGAAGCATCCCCTGGGCTTCCTTGTTCAAAATATATAAAGTTACAGAATTAATCAACTGAACAAAAATTTGTCTCCAAGGAGACAGAGTATGGTCTCAAGATATTTTTCCTGCTTTATGTTGAAGGACCCGCAATGTAATGGATGAGGACACGTTTTGTGTGTGTGTGTGTGTGTGTGTGTGTGTGTGTGTGTGTGTGTGTTTTGGAGGGGGGGTGCTTTGTTGTGGTTGGTTTTCCCCCTCTCTGCTTTGGCCCTGAATGAAATAGGAATGCCTTACAGAGGGAGGCAAGCCGGGAGCACATGCATTTTGAAAAAGTCAGTTCTGGTAAGAGTTCACCCCCATAGCTTTCAGGGTTGCCCCCTCTGTCAAGCTTTAAAAGGCTGAAAGATAAACCCATAAACAGAAGCTCTTTGTAGAGATACATATATATCCTAAGATACATTATATTTATATATTATAATATATGCATATATTTGTGTAATTACGTTTATTATATTTACATAATGTATTTTTTTCCGAAACATGATATATTAAGTATATATGTATTTAGAAAGAGTTTGCCACCTAAAAGCAACTCACTTTGGGAAACACTGTTTTGTTTCGAAGTATCCCAAAGTAGAATGATTTTTAAAAAAAAGTCAAGAAGCTCAGGCCTTGAAACGCACGAATCCACTTGTCGGGGAGCACATCTAGTTGATGTTGCCTTTCTTTGCTTGGTGACTCCTTTCTCTCTTTCTGTTCCCTTCTGCCTAGACTTATTCCAGCATCCCTTCCCGCAGGCACATGTTCAAACCCTCCTTCAGTCCCTTACCTGACACACCCACAGAGACGACATTTAACCTTTGCTTTCTGACACAGCAGAGACGGCACGTTCACATCCCTGAGTGAGAGTAAGTGAGTTCTCCAAAAGCCTGTTTCACTGTAAGAAAAGGATTCCTATGTCCCCATATCCTGTCCGACTTCCCATTCCTCTGTGAAATCGCATGTTAATTGTATGGGGGTCACCAAAATCTTGGAGACATGAGATCATACTATAAAAGCATAGTTAAGACTCTTTCTAATATATTAACTGAAATAATGAATTGAGGCAAACTTTTCATTAAACGGTTATAAGAAATATACCTGTTAACAAAAAATTCAAGACTATAAATTATAACTGGGTCAATTTTTCAACCCTCCATTTCAATTAATTTGAGTATATGGAAAACTGTGGCTGGATTTAGGAATATGGCTCTTCCCAAGTACAAGTGCAGAAAAATAAGTATCATTTATTCCCTTTAGTTTTTTCAATTCATCTAGAAAATAGCTGCTCAATAAAAACAGGAATTTGTTTGTTTTGATTTTATCTACTTTTAAAATGAAGATTATACCTAAAAGGTATGTCAAAAATAAGTAGTTTTAAAGTGTTTAAAATTTACTTAATTCTTTAAAATTTAACACATTTTCTGCTTAGCAAGCTCACTGATACTTTGATGATTTGATGTATAGCAAAGATACAAGGATCCTGTTTTAGATAAGCTATATGAGCTCTAAATAAAATCCTGCTCATGAAAAAAAATTTTGATTCAATCAAAAGACAATTGACTTCACCCATTTTGGTCCTCTGTTTCCGCATTTATGAAAGAAGTGGGTCCAAAAAGAAGGTCTTCAAGCCCCCTTTTAACTCCAAAAGTTCATGATTATGAGATCCTCTATTTTCCAAACATATCAAATATTATATTTTAGTGTTGTTCAGATAAGTAAAGCAAACACAAGTTGAAACATTAGAAAATTTGTATGCT